>JAUIMM010000243.1:14500000-14800026 GCA_031769625.1 Taudactylus pleione | reverse complement strand
AACACCAATTGGTACACTCTACTGACCATTGACGTACAGGCTTTGATTCTTCAATTCCACATTCAGTAGGAATTGAAGCAGTTCTCTAAGTTAGCGCAAAGGGGGTATCGTTGTTTGCTCTAATTATTCTCTGTTAGTGACCCCAGATTGCAGCTTAGCTAGAATGCCTATATTTGGAGATCGATCCAATGCCTATATTTGGAGATCGATCCAAAAGATCCCAAAAATGTAGATCGATCTTTTTAGATGACGATCAGATTCCAGATCTAGAGGATGGAGGTGATGACTACACCTATTACCTCTCAAATATGGAAAAATTAGCAATTAAAGAATTGAAAAATTGGTATGACATTATAACGTTACAGAAATACCTAGAGGTAGGTCGTATACCGAGGGGTTTGCGGCTATCTAAAGCCCCAACCCTTGGCACTCAAGATGACGTATTTTTGACAAATTGGTATAGAATTTTGGATGAAAGCTCGGCTAAATTGCTGGCACTCATCAAATCTTTTTTCCTTTCAGAGATAATAAGAATTGAGGAAGATATGGGTAAACTTGATAAATTAGTGGCTAAATTTGAGAATAGTGAAGAATTTAAAAATGAGGTTAGTAATATACAATTCAAGTTGGATTGTTTGGAAAATGACATTATATCTACCAAACAGAGGAAGTTTATTAGGGACAAAAGAGATGATAATGGTAAGATACATAATTGGGCATCTTCAGATATAAGAGAAAATATGAATGGACAGGTAATATCTAATAGATCTAATAATGGGGGACACCAATTGGAAACAAATGCCACAAAGGCAGTCGAGATATCGACATAGGTCTGAGTGGCAACAAATTAAAGTCAGACCAAGAAGAGATTCGTCAAATCAGTCCCCTTGGTCAAGGAGAGATAATATTGGTTATCCTGTTCAAAGGAACAGATTTGACCCACTTAGATCTCCCTCTCCTAATGAGTATCGATCCCATCATTTTTTATGGGAAAAGAAGGAAGTCAAATTTCCAAGTACACAAAGGAGGGAAGAATTGTTTACGAGGCTAGATTCCCCTCAAGGGGTAAAGAGAGGTTTAGGGTTAGGAGGGGAAAGAGAGGAGGGAGGAAACTCCCCCCAAAAAAGGCGAGCCAATTATTTCCAACAAGAAAGTGCATATAATGGCAATTTGAATCCGTGTGAACAGCAAGCGCTTAGACAGCTTAAAAAAGATGATGATTTAGTCATCAAGATAGCAGATAAGGGTGGTGCTGTCGTTATACAAGATCGTGAGCTTTATTTAAAAGAAGCTTATAATATTCTTAACGACGACACGACCTATGGAAGGTTAACTTGTAATCCAACAGAGCAATTTCAAGAGGAATTATTTAAGTTACTGAATGATGCAAATAAAAAGGGCCTCATTTGTGTTGAAGAATTAAATTTTATATATATATATATATATATAAAAAATAAAAATCCTAGAGTGTCAGTTTTATCATATACCAAAGGTCCATAAAAATAAGGAAACTCCCCCAGGAAGACCCATAATTTCGGGCGTCCAATCTTTAACCTGCAATTTATCTCATTATTTAGACCTTAAATTGCAGCCTTTTGTTAAAAATTTGAGATCTTATCTCAAAGACTCTACAATACTTTTGAGACTTTTGAAATAGTTTAAATGGTCATCTACATATACTTGGTTGACCATTGACGTACAGGCTTTGTATTCTTCAATTCCACATTCAGTAGGAATTGAAGCAGTTAATAAGACCCTTTGTAATGTTTCAAGTATGGACGATTTAGAGAGAGGATTTATTCTGAATGGTTTAAGGTTCATTCTTGAACATAATTTTTTCGTATTCGAGAACGAGTTTTTTATACAAAAGCAAGGTACGGCAATGGGTACAAAAGTGGCGCCCTCATATGCCAATTTATTAATGGGACAATGGGAGGACCAGTATATTTTGGGTTCTTCATTGTTTGTATGCTTTCGTTGAATGTAAGCTTTTTTTATAGACATAAAAGTCTTTTATGCTATTAAAATTATACATTTTTAAATAAGAAAGTGTTCTTCATTTACTGATAGTGGCCATTGTGGCCCTTCTCCGGTGTATTTTGGTGTGAGGGTGTCTTTCAGTGAAAACTGCAAAGAGTTTTTGGGTATCGGAAAAAGAACAGTGCATCTACAATTCCTATAAAGGAGAAACAAGAGTTTTACAACAACAGTTCCTCTAAGTGAAAAAAGGACTCCATCTCTTGATATTGGACTGACCATTTTTATGGTTATCTATTATCTTCCAGTAGAGTGTACCAATTGGTGTTCTTTATATATAAAAAGTCTGTTCTATTTTAACTACAAGCGCCCTTTATTCTCCATAATATATATATATACATACATACACATATACACACACACATATAAATTACTTCAGTACCTGTGTGTATATGTATATTTCTAAGACTTTTTGTTGCAAAAAGATATTAGGCTCTGGTGAACTAGAATATGGCATGTTTTACTTGATGCATTGATGCACCTGTTACAAGACTGCTTGTAAGCACAAACTTGCAGTTTAACACAGGGAAGGGGAACCTCAGGCCCAGGGGCCGTATAAGGCCCTCGGAATAGTCTGCTCTGGCCCTCAAAGCTTTTTCTGCTAGCCTCATCTGGCTAGCAGGGTGCCAAGAATGTCACTCTGCTGCCAGAATCTATGCAGCAGTGCCGCCTGGAGCGTCCTTAGGACGCTTCAGACAGTCACCACTGTGCCCTTACAGCTCCCTGGAGCATCCTCAGGATGCTCCGAGCATTGCTGTAATAACCGGCGATTGTGGCCCCCGCCCCGTGTGACATCACATGGAGGGGCATGGCCTTCACCAGGCCCGCAAATAAACCATCCCTGGTTAAACAGATAAAAAAAGGCTAACTATGTTGAAACTTTTTTTCACCCAGCTACTGATCTGATTGGTGCCCATGCACAGCTGTTGAAGTTGGGACAGCAGGATGTCAATACAATATAATGTTGACTCTAGAAGTGCTGATACAGTGTATTGTTTCCTGGATAAGTATACCTATCATGGAATCATGCAGCAATGTTCCATCCACGGCACACTTGGACAAATTTTGCTAAGGATGTATGGGAAGAGGAAACCTAACAGGCTGAAATCATTGTAGGTAAACCAAAGTGGGAGGCAGTGCGGGGGCTGATAAGCTGTCCACTAACTGCGTCATAATCTGATACTAGGAGGACATTCAAGGTGACCCCCAAACGGGTGCTGGCGAGGCAGACTGTTGTGGTGTATAAAAATCAACACACAGTCCATCCTGTATGAAATCCTGACAGGCCAACTGCACAGGATTTTCATGAATCCAGTACAGGGACAACAGTCTCCTGTTTACCCTTGTCCTGAGACATGGGAAATACTTGCAAGTAATCTACAACCGGCGTGGGGTTAACAATGCAATGAAACCCTTTTCACAGATACAAATAAATGTGAAGTACTCTCTAACCCCTATACACCAATTAGGAGTGAGTGGGGGGAAGGGGGGGGGTTAGCATAGTCACATAAAATGCATATTATATATGCAAAAGGACATTAAAATCAACTACCTAAACACATACGTTTGATCTACATGCATATAAATATATTTGCAAATTGGCACTAAATCACAATGGTAAGATATAAGTGCAATGCATACAAATCGGCACTGAATCAACTTATACAAGCAAAAAAGTTGGTAGGATTCCAATGCTATATACCTTGGTAGTAGGAGAAAGGTATACTCAGAGAGAGACACACACAATCTCCCCTCAGCAAACATTTCCATGTTCAATTGCAGCTGAGCGTCTCCAATTAATTAGGAGAGAGGGGGATTAGGGGGAGAGAGTCTTCACATGTAAATGTGAAGTACAATTTAACCCCTACACATCCTGGCAGTTGAGGGGCAAATGGAGCAATAGCAGTGATAGTTATAACTGACAGTCATTAATAAAACCTGTCTGAACTCCTGTTTCACTTTACACTTAGCATATATACCAGGGCTGGCCAATAGGTCGATCGCGATCTACCGGTAGCTCGCGGAGCTCCCGCCGGTAGATCGCGACCAACCTGCTGCAGCAACTGGGATACGCTGGTCTCTGAAGTGAACAGAGACTAAAGAAGCCTCTGTTCACTTCAGAGGCTAATGTTCCCAGTCATACAGTGCGCAGGTGACGTCACCCGCGTCGCCTGCCATGTGAGGAGCCTGCGCGCCGGCTGGATCTAGCTAGCTAGATCCAGTCAGCGACAGACAGATGCCGGAGAGAAGCTGGTGCGGCGTGCGCTGACACGTGTGAAAACAGGTAAGTACTGCACAGCGGAGGGGGCACAGCATAAGGGGCATTACTGGGGGCAAATAATAAGGGGCATTACTAAGGGCACAGCATAAGGGGCATTACTAAGGGCACAGCATAAGGGGCATTACTAAGGGCACAGCATAAGGGGCATTACTGGAGGCACAGCATAAGGGGCATTACTGGAGGCACAGAATAAGGGGCATTACTAAGGGCACAGAATAAGGGGCATTACTAAGGGCACAGAATAAGGGGCATTACTAAATGCACAGAATAAGGGGCATTACTAAGGGTACACAATAAGGAGCATTACTAAGGGCAAAGAATAAGGGGCATTACTGGAGGCACAGAATAAGGGGCATTACTAAGGGCACAGAATAAGGGGCATTACTAAATGCACAGAATAAGGGGCATTACTAAGGGTACACAATAAGGAGCATTACTAAGGGCAAAGAATAAGGGGCATTACTGGAGGCACAGCATAAGGGGCACTCCATAAAGGGCACTACATAAGCGGCTCAAATACAGAGGGCATTGCATAATGGGCACAACTACAGGGGAACGGCATAGTGGGCACAACTACTGGGGGCATTGCATATGGGGCACTACTACGGGCATTGTATATAAGGGGCACTACTATGTGCCGTAACGTGAATAAGGAACACTATGTGGTGTAATGTGAATAAGATTGTGCTGTTGTGTGGAGTAATTTGAATTGGGGATACTATGGGTGATTTTGCCAGGACAGACCCCCCCACGCCCCTTGCTGTGAGGTCACGCCCCCTTTTTTTTTTGCATACCACGCCCCTGTCTTTGGCTCGTTAGATCACAAAAGGTTTTAAAAGTAGATCACAGAGTCCAAAAGTCTGGCCACCCCTGATATATACGTATAAAGGTAACAATGCAATGTGACCACCTTCACCAATATCATAATGAATGTGAAGTACTCGGTAAGAAACCCCCACCCCAAGAGGATGGAGAGAAAACAGTTATAGTTATAATTGAGAGACCGAAATTAAAGACAGTGTCAGCAGCTAACAAACCATCACATACAATGCATATGTAATAGCATTACAATCGTCTCTAAATCAACTACAGCAACGCAGAGGAATGGTAGGACATAGAGCACCGTATACCTTAACCAAGGGAGAGGTATACAGGGAGATTGAGCCAGACCCTCCTGAGACCAACAGCTACAGGGCGCCCTGGGCGTGGACCATGAGTGCCTCATACATGTGGAGGGTAGGCGGAGCAACACAGACGCGCAAAATCCTTCATAGGGACTTCATCTGAGTCGGGGGGAGGAGCTGCCTAAGCTGCGGTAAACAGCCGTTCGCTGGCATCATGGCAGCAGATATCGTCTGATGTAGGGGATCGGCAGCAGACGCTAAGGCCCCGGCTGGTGTAGTGAGTGCCCTGACAGCAGCGGCTTCTGGTGCGTCTGACACCAAAAGCAAGGACTGCTGCACGAGATTCCTCGGAAGCGAGGAACAGTCTTACCTGACATCTTTGAGGATCTGGTGCAGTCTCGGTCACAGTATTGCTGCTAGCTAAGCTCAGCCGCAACACGCCAAAATCACCAGCACAATTACTGATGTTGCGGCCCGGCGGTGGTAGATGGAGTCGCAGTACGTGCGTCTTAATACAGACTCTTGGTACTGCCAACACAGAAAACATAAAATAAAACAAAATAAAAGCTTAGGACTGCTCTGAGCAGTCCCCCTGTTACAAAGGTGCATCTTGGCAAGCAGTAGAATGGGATTTTAGATAGGTCTTGTGGGCTTCAGTCATGAATTCACAATATTCTTAGTAGTGATAATCTAGGAACACTAGAAACTCAGATATATGAATGGCTTTCTACAGACTATTCTCCTGTCATTTAGCATTGCTCAAGCTGGCATTACTTATGGATATCTCCAACTACTGTACATTGATCTCAACCCTTAACACCCAATGCAACAGGGAGCTAAAATTACCAGTGATCAGAGGCAGATTGACTATCAAATAAGACATTTGTGGAGTTTGGGAGGATATACATTATTTGGTCCCAGACTACAGCTTAGAGTGTAGCATCTTCTTTAGAGATGGTATCACCGTGCACACTGCCAAGTGATCCCCACAGTTAGAGCTCCAGTACCTAGTGGCACAATCACAGATTGTTAAGCGACTGCAATAACTATCTGCATCTGTGCCAAAGCTTTAGTCCCATTCGGACCCATCATCCTGATCAGTTGGTGGCCTGAAGAGCCACAACAGACAGAGCCTGTGGGATGGTAACCTTGCTGGCTGAGGATACTCATTGCAACAGTTGATTGTCTGCTTCCTTTATCCAGGAGCTTTCTGGCCCAAGTCTGTCAAATTGAATGGCACTTGTGTCTAGTGATCCTGAAAGCAGCCTGCACAGTACCTAAAGAGCACCTGCTGCACTACTCCATTCAAGACCGAAGGCCCTCCATTTGAGCCATTTCTGGAAACCGTCTCAGACAGAGACCATTTTAGGCATGGCAAATTTTCTCCATTAACTCGGTGATGTTGATTCTTTGACTCCAGCTGCAAAATGCTCTTCATTGTTGCTTCAGATATTCAAGCGCCTAATCTCCCACATTCCCCCTTACTCTAATTTTATCTTTCCTGCACCTCTCCTCTCCCCTTCTTCCATATGTAACCTCTCTCTTATTTCCTCATACTTTTGACTCAAAAGTGATTTGAGGTCTGAACTAAAACAAATAAGAACATGGAATTTTATACAAACACAGCATCTGGGTAAACTCATATCATCATTAAATTGACAGCACTGTCAATCATTCAGTAAGATAAAGTGAATATTGGATATCAGTTAATTTTTTTTTCAAGCTGATAAAGCCTTTACACCAATGTTTTAGTTACTAATATAATAACCAGAGTTTAAGAATCTACCCATGTTTAGTTGGCCATTTTAATTAGAAAGTATCTACTTTCCACTATAGACATGAAATGAAGTTGGGGAAAGTGAAAGAACTCAATATAATTTACAGATATTTAAATTGCATTTACAAATAACAATAAAACATTACAGAACAGTTTTGATTCTGTGTTTCATCCTCAGAAACTTTGCTTACACAAATACAAAAGTCCAATAAAATAAAAGAAATGGCAGTGCCTTGTTGGTAGGTGAAGTATGAAATTTACCTTTATAAACATTCAGTAGAAATATATGGCTAATTATAAAATTGCTTCTGCTCAGATAGCTAAAGGTCATAGAAAGGGTGACCGGCTTCTCATCAATAAAAATCAACACCACATATGGTCAAAGCATAAGAGTTGCTTCACATATTGCTAGTAGCCTCTGGGAAACTACCAGTGTGTGGAAACACAATCCAATGGAAAGGAGAGGGAAATGGGATGAGCAGGTAAACAGAAGTGCAGCTGTAAGGAAGGTTCGGATGTAATCAACAGTTGGCAATGTTTTAGTCTGATGTCACACTCAAACAAATTTAAAATGGTTATTCTGCACTGCTAATATTTAGCAAATTAAAATATGATCAATAAAAGCAACCCAAAGTTTAACCAAAGTAAAAAAACAAAACAAACGTATGATTGCTGGAGAGCTGAATCAAGCCGACACGTTATCCCATAAATTCACTGATTCTGCAGAACTACTTCAAGTCCACTTGACTGTAAAAATAAAGACATGCCAGGAGAATAATGTTAAATAACATTAAATATGTTTTTAAGAAACAAACAGAAACTTCAGTCAGAGATCATATACCTTCAAAAGTAAGGTATCTAAAATAACTCAAAATAATGTGTAAAATGCATATATGTTCTGGAATCAATTCCAGACAACCCACAGCAGTTTCCCAAACAAAGTATAAGCACCACTTGGCACCTCTCTGCCCTTTGAAAGCGAATATAGAAAGATCAGTCATTGGGGTTGTGTGGCTTGTTTTCCCCACCTGAGCATTCTTGGGTGGGATTGGACTTGGTTTCCTCCATCCCAGTGCAAAGATTCTCGGCACACTCCCCAGATGGGTCTGGACAAGGCACAGCCTGATTGGATTAGGAGGGGCTTCGATGATGCGTCAATGCAGGTTGAGCCTTGTCAGGCTGTCACATTGACATCCCTGAGAGAGGAGGAGCCTTGTGTACTAAGCTCAGTAGACAGGATAGACAAGGCAGTGTCCGACTGCACTACAGAACCTCCTTGAGCTAAGATTTGCTGGATAGTTTTACGAAGATTTGGATGTAAACGTCCATGTGTCTGACAAAAGATTTCCAGGGCACAAGATTTCAGTGGTCCAGCGCTGAGGTCTTCATAAAGGGGGATAGTGTACATTCTTGAAGTCTAGGAGAAAGGAACAAAAAAGAAAAGAAAAATAGCATTACCATTATGAAACACATTGTGATGAGTCTATAAAATTTTATCATACAAAAAGTTATGTTCTTGTAAACACCCCAAACATTGCACCAACTTCCCATAAAAAACCTAGATAAAATGAGGTTCAGGGCACAAGTTGTGGTTAGCAGATGTTTAAGCCATTAATAATGTAACATTCAGTTGTATATTTAAATTAACAGTAACACTTATGTATAATGCTCAATTTGGCAACCAGCTCATCCCCAATTCCTTTCAGCTGGGGTTTCAGACGGCTCAGTTCAACTAGCCCATACCCAAAGCCACCTTTCCCCTTGAAAGCAGTTACTAAAAGGCATCCGATATAATACCAACTTCTTATAATCAAGAATCTAAAGAGCAACATAATCTTGAAAGTATAAACTTAAGTGAACAATAAACAACAATATAAAAATATTTTGGTGTGCTTGTATAAATGGCTGGTGGCAGATATAGCATCTCGAACAAGTTTTAATACTAATCAGATGAAACATGATTTAAATATTAATTTAAGATCATATAAATGTCACCCACTATTAAATGGCCTTTCCACACACACTACATCCATACCGAACTCACTCCAAAAACAGTGGCTTACATTGTCAGCTATTCTGTGATTTTGACATATACTGTACTTCTGTTAACTCACATTTATTATAACTTGACTCACCTAACCCCTTCTGTCTTGTCCTTATGCTGTATCTATCGGGAAGATTCAGACATTAGATACTAGATCTAGTTAAGAGGAGGTCGCAGTGCTGGGATCACCATCGCGACCATTGGTGGTCAATGGTCGCGATGGTGGACGGCGCTGGGCGGCCGTCCAGCTAAGTAAACCTCAGCTTACTCAGGCTGGCCAGCTTGCGAGCCCAGCAGACTGCGTACGTCCACGCAGTCTCTGGACTGGCTACTTCTGAAAAACAGGGCGGACACACCCAGTTTCTGAGAACGCCGGCCACCCTTTAAATGCCTCTGCCTGTCAAATCAGGCAGAGGCATTCTAGGGCTAGCGTGCGTGTTAGCAGGACCCATCATACACACTTGCAGAATGAGTCCTGCGCATGCACAGATTCCAGATAATCGTGCACTGCTGAATTAGCTTATGCTCGCTCCCTTGTCATCTTCCGCTACATTCTCCTGCCATACTATTCCTCCATAAGCTGTTTTCTCCTACAGTGTGGTTAAGAGGAAACAGAAGACCTGGTGGAATAAGCACATACCGAGGCCAGAGCTGATTGTTCCACCAAAAGATAGGCATGGCGGATAGTAAAGCAAAGCCAGCGGGCAAAAGTCTGTTTGGAGGCTTGCCAGTCCTGTTTACTGAAGTCGTACAGAAAAAAAAAAAAAAAATGATTTTCGGGATATCCTGCACCTAACCTTAACCACATACAGGGATCCAACTCCGGAGAAGAGTCAGGAACAGAAAAGGAGGGTACCACAGTTACCTAATTAATGTGGAATTGACATACAGGGTTGCATAAAAATCGGATTTAAAAAAAATAAATAAATAAAAAACTGATTTATTTGATTTAAATCAGTTTTTTTGGATTTAAATAGGATTTTTTTATACATTGTTTTTAAGTAAACGTTTTACATTTTTAAACGTTTATTTAAAAAAAAAAATTTATAAAAAAAATAATTTTTTTTCTTTTTTAAAAATCCAAATTTTATGCAACCCTGCGATACAATCTTCGGAAGGTAGCCAAGGTGTGTCCTGCGGACCTCCCGATCCGGGTGAAAAAAAGAAAGGAAAAGTGATGGGATAATGCACTGAAATCAAACTTGCCGAGACACTGGCGAGTAGGAAGACCGTTTTCAGGGTAAGCAGTCAGAGGTCCACCATTTCCAAAGACTCAAAGGGGGAAGCCTTAAGGGAAGTCAACACCAAAGCTACATCCCATGGGGCCAACAGAGGAATGAACGGTAGTTGAAGCACACCTTGTAGAAAAGTCTGGACATCCAGTAAAGAGGCAATCTTCCTTTGAATGAGAACAGAGTGAGGAGATCTGAACATTAAGGGAGGAAAGCTGAAGTCCAAAATTCGAAGCCAGTCTGCAAAAAAGACAGGATCCAAATACATGAGGCTTAAGATGGCGGACTTCACACCAATCATAGTAGGTCTGCCAGACTCTTTGATAGATCCTAGCCGGGGACGGTTTCCAAACACTCAGAGTAAGGATCACCAAGATGGAGAAACCTTTTCCCCTTAGGATGGATGTCACAAGATCCACCCTGTCAAGGCAAGGCGGCCGAGGTCAGGATGCAAATACGGACCCTGAAACAGAAGGCCCAGCCAGAGAGGGAGACGTCACAGGGTGTCTATGGACATACCGAGAAGGTCGGCATGGCCAAATCGGGAGCGAGTTCAGGTCAAAGAGATCAGAGGAAAGACGTAGAGGAATGGTAGGGTGCACTGTACTGCTAGGGCGTCAACCAGAAAAGCTCCCGGATCCCTGATGAGGGAGCAGAAAAGAGGAAGTTTGTTGTGGTGAAGAGAGGCGATAATGTTGATGTGCGGACATCCCCAGTGATGCACCAACATCTGGAAGACATCTGCACAAAGAAACCACGTGCACGTCCTGGCGGCTTAGGAAGTCTGCTTACAATTGTGGACCCCTGGGATGTGAACTGCCAACAGAACTAGAAGGAACCACTTGACCCAATGAAGAATGTGGCTCACCTCCCTCATGGCCCCTTTGCTGCAGGTTCTGCCTTGATAGTTTATATATGCGACAGTCGCATTGTCGGACTGAACCTTGACAGGTTTGTGCTGGAGAAAGAACTTGGTCTGACATAGGGCTTTGTATACTATCCAAAGCTCTAAAATGTTGATCGGGTTAAAGCTTCCAGAGTCGACCATTGACCTTGAAAGGTGTGATGGCACAGTACTGCCCCCAAAATTTCAAGACTTTCTTCTTTTTTTCCAACAAAATTTTCTTTATTGAAGTATAGCACATAAAACATACAGTTTGAGTTTGAAATAAGCATATTCAGTCATAGATATAGCAGATTACAGAATGACCACTGTGCATCATTCAAATATAATACCGTATCAGCACATTACACAGTAGCAAAATGATGGATAATAAAATAAAAAGAAAACATAATAAATTAGAAAAGTGTGAGCCTGGGTCTGTAACCATCAGATCCCAACCCTAGTCTATGTAACATCAAGGGAGATCGGGGGGGTCTTGCCCACTAACACGTGTCTCATACCATAAAGTATTTCTAAAACATTTCCACATCTGTTCCCTAAGTGTCTGAGATAATGTTTCTATGTAGCTTTCCCAAGTCTCAAAGAACTTCTCTGTAAATCTTTCTTTCTGCATTGAGGCTTGCAACCACTCCATTCGAAAGATGTGAAAAACTTTCCCCAAAAATAAAGTGACTGTGGGAGCCGTTGGCTGCAACCAGACTTACATTTTTTGGCCACAGCCGATATAATTATTAGTAATTTTCGAACCCCTTGCGATATTATTGGTGTAATACCGAATATTGCCCATTCGGGCGCTAGAGGTAAGCCATTTACCAAGTGTCTATTGACAGATATCCCTATCAGGGTCCAAAATCTCCTTATTATTGGACAACCCCAAAGACAGTGCATTAATTCAGCCCTGTGAGTGCCACATCTAAGACAGGAGGAGTCCTCTAACAACCCCATAACATATCTGCGATGGGGAGACAGATATGTCCTATATTTAAGAACAATTCCGTATATGAAATCACCAGTACCAATTTGACAGATAATTCAAATGATCGTAGCGATTTGTTTGTATCTAAAGTTGGAAAATATTCCCTCCATTGTGCTAGACCCGTTTTCTGTTTATCGTATTGTAGGGGGTGTGTAGGAATGAGTAATGTATTGAAATAGCTTTATGATTTGGATTCTCAGCCAGTAATAATCGTCTAGTCTATTATTATAATCAACAGGCGAAATTTTTCTAGAAAGGGTGGCAACATTTTGAAGACTCATCAGTGCTGAGCAGGACTCAGTCCTGGATCCAGAAGGGACGACCCTTGTCCAAATGGGAGAGATGGAGCCACCACATCAAAGAGTGGTGCACTTCCCGAAATGAGAGTATCCTTTGAGATCGAAGATTAAGGTGGGAGCGGGTCCATCGGGAGAGAAGAAGCTTCAACTGAAGAAACCTGGAGTGAAACTGGGCGTATTCCACCATGTCGAATGTGGATACCAACGTGCCTAAGATCTGCATGCAGGTGTGCATGGACACCCTGCGATGTCGAAGGTAGGTCTGAACCTCGTCCTGTAGTGTGATCAACTTGTCTCTGAGGAAAAATAACCTCTGAACCTTCCAGTACAGCATGGCTCCCAAGTGGTGATGTAGAGATTGCAGATTTTTTCCAGTTGATCAACCATCCATGAGACTGAAGGAAGGTCACTGTTAAGCAAAGATGATCCTGAAGGTCCTCCGGTGACACTGTCAGAATAAGGTGGTCATCCAGGTAAGGAAGGATACTGACCCACTTGCATCTGAGATTTGCTGCCATTACCGTCATGACTTTCGTAAACGCACACGGAGCCGTAGAAAGCCCAAATGGTAATGCTCGGAATTGGTAGTGATCCTACCGCATCGCAAACCTAAGGAAATGCTGGTTATCCCAATGTATGGGAATGTGCAAATAGGCATCTTGGATGTATAAGGAAGCCATGTAGTCCCCTGGTTCCATCGGCAGAAAGATAGAGTAAAGAAATTCCATCTGAAATCATGGAACACTTAAGAAGCATTGGGCTTTCTTTCCGCCCAATGCTTAACAACAAGAAATAGGTTGGCATAGAAACCTGTTCCTTTATGAGGAGAATCTGGCACGACGACATGGGAGGCCAGCAGTGACCAAATGGAGTTCCCTAAAGTCACTGATTTTCCAGATTTTGACAAAGACCTGTGGAAAAGAATTGGTTTGGAGGGTGATCACGGAAGGTGAGAGTGTAACCCTGGGAAAAAGATGCTTCTTACCCAGGCGTCTGAAGTAGTCAAAACCCAGGTTGCTGCAAAGAGTAGAAGACTGCCTCCCGTGCTGGAAGGTCCCAGGAGGGGGACCGTCCAGCTTGGGAGCTGGACAACGTGTCGACAAGAACTGGGAGCCTCTGGACCTGGAAACCTTAGAGGAGGGGCCATGTGATCTAGCGTAGGACTGTCCCCTGGCTTTGCCTTGCGGATGAAATGAAAAACCTTTCGACTTAGGTGCCGCCGATGGAGGGGTGCCGCTGATAGAGGTGGTCGCTGTCTTAGAAACCGCTACTGTAGCCACAATTGTATCCTGCTCAGGCCCAAACAAGATATTTGGAATTAAAGTCTGCCCTCCGAGAACGCAGCCAGAGCTCTCATCTATCAACTACTGCAAAAGCAGAGACCTTGGAGGAAAGAGGGCCAGAGTCAATGGCCGCTTCCCCCAGGTAAACACTGGCCTTGCGTATGAGGTCCACTTTGGACAGCAATTCAGATAGGTGGGTACCACTGCAAAGGCCTTACTCAAGAAAATCCGGCCAACTCCCTAGACTTTGGCCACCTAAGCAGAGGCGGGAGTAGGACAAAGCTGCACCAGAGTTATAAAAGATGGATTTTAGAAAATTTTCCATTTTCCTATCCATAGGATACTTAAGAGAAGCCAGATTCAGGATAGACAGGGTAGTGGATTTGAACAAACAAGCTATGTGGGCATCTACCAAAGATGGGGATTCCCACTTGACCTATCTGCAGCTGAGAGAGGGTAAAAGTTCAAAATGCGCTTAGATACCTGGAAATGCTTATTAGGGTGTGTCCAAGCCTCTGCCAGGAGATCCTTCAATAGAGGAGAGGAAGGAAATACTGCTGCCTCCTTTTTCTCCCGTTTAAAAAGGGGAGCCTCTGCCGTAGTGTCAGACTAACTGCTTTGACCAAGGCATCTAACATCTACCTGGCACCGTGAGTCCTCTGGAACAGACGATGTTTCCACATCTGACGTCACAGACACATCCTCCTGAGGAGTTCCCTGACTCTGAATCATAGCCTGAAAGAAGAGGAACAGAAGGGACTTGCCTAGACGACTGATGCATAGACAGTTGATCCAGCCACTGTAGTAGTGAGGTAGATACCTGCACTAGGCCCTGGACCGAGACAAACCCTGTGCCCATGCCGATTCAAGTAGGCCTGCTGTAGGCAAAGGAAGAGGGAGCAGAGAGTTAACATGCCTGTGACAGGGTGGATGCCCAACCCGGTTTCTGAGAGGAATCCACAGCCGATGTGCTCCTGCGCTGCGTTCCTTCAAAGCAAGTTTCACACAAACCATTGTGCTCCTGTTTTGGAGCTACAATAGACTGAGAACAGTTCTGACAAGACACAATGCGCAACACCGTTGCACCCCTCTCCCTGGGAACTTCACTAACTAACCTCTGGAAGACCTAATAATGTGTACCAGAAAATACCCCTACACACTTTGTTATAATAACAAAAGAGGGTGTAGTGGGGAAAAGATACTAAATGTTGAAAGAACCACTTAAGAGAATAAATGGCACAGTACAGTATATTACTGTTAAGCTGTAAAAACAGGATTTTGGTACTTACCGTTAAATCCATTTCTCCGATTCCACAGGGGACACTGGAGCTTCATGACAGTGGGGTATAGACGGTGGGTTGAGTTGAGCCTGGCACTTTAAAAATCTACAAGTGTGACTGGCTCCTCCCCCTCTATGCCCCATCAGCCCCAGTTTTAAAGAACTGAGCCCGAGAGGAGACGGAGAACAGACTGAAGAACAGAGAAGGAGAACAGGAAAAGAACAATCCAACATACTGACACACTGCAAGAACACAGCAGGCTGTAGGGATAAACAGTCACACAATGAAAACAGACCAAACTGCAACAGAACTGAAGTAGAACAAGTAACTGAGAACAGGCAAGAAGCACTGGGTGGGCGTCGAGTGTCCCCTGTGGAATCGGAGAAATGGATTTAACGGTAAGTACCAAAATCCTTTTTTCTCCTTCATCCACTAGGGGACACTGGAGCTTCATGACAGTGGGGACGTCCCAAAGCTACCCTCCTGGGGGGGGGGGGAGTGCTGAACACCCTGCAAGACACTACGACCAAAATTTGAAGCAGAAGCCGCAAAAGTGTCAAATCTGTAGAAACGTACAAAAGTATGAACCGAAGAGCACGTCGCTGCCCTACAAAGCTGTGAAGCTGAGACACCTCTACGTGCCGCCCAAGAAGTACTCACAGAGCGCGTAGAATGCGCAGAAATGGATACTGGCGGTGGTCGAGCAGAAGCAACATATACCTGTCGAATAGTCAGACGAATCCACCTGGCCAAAGTTTGCTTAGACGCAGGCCAGCCACGCCGATTAGCATCATAAAGGATGAACAGAGCCTCTGATTTAAATAGCCCCTCAGTACGGGACACATAAATGCGAAGTGCCCGAACCACATCCAAGGAGTGAGAATCCCCAGAAGAGTCCGACAACGCTGGCACTACAATCGGCTGATTCAGATGAAAACCCGAGACCACCTTGGGCAAAAAGGAAGGGCGGGTACGAAGTTCCGCCCGATCTTCGTGAAAAATCAAGTAAAGGGGAACAGCAGGACAAGGCTCCAAGTTCAGACACTCGTCTGGCCGAAGCCAGGGCCAATAAAAGGATCATCTTCCAAGTCAAATACTTCAATTCCACCTCCTGCAAAGGCTCAAAGGTGGATGACTGAAGAAAAGATAAGATAAAACAAGATTCAGGGTGGCACAAAGGGGGGCTGAATTCTAAGTACCCCTTGAAAAAAGGTCTGAACCTCCGGAATCAGAGCTAGGCGACGCTGGAAAAAAATAGAAAGAGCAGAAATCTGCACTTTAAGCGATCTCAAGCGTAAGCCCGCATCGAGGCCTTTTTGAAGAAAAAGAAGACGTGGTAAATGAAAAGAGGAGGTGGAGGATCCACGACCGTCACACCAGGAGATATAAGCCCTCCAAATGCGATGATAATGCGCTGATGTTACCGGTTTTCTAGCCCTAAGCATGGTAGGAATGACCGACCTAGGAACACCATGGCTTCTTAGGATGGCGGTCTCAATAGCCACGCCGTTAAACGAAGCCGCCGTAAATCCGGGTACACACATGGACCCTGTTGTAGAAGGTCCGATCGTAGCGGAAGAGGCCAAGGTTCGTCTGCCAGAAGGAATAATAGATCGGAGTACCAAACCCGACGAGGCCAATCCGGAGCCACTAGGATGACGGTGGACGACTCTCGTTTGATCCGCTTGAGAATTCGAGGGAGGAGCGGAAACGGTGGGAACAGGTACACAAGGCTGTACGGCCAAGGAATCAGTAAAGCATCTGCTCCCACCGCTGCCGGATCCATGGTCCTGGAGCAGTACAGGGGTAGTTGATGATTTATCCGAGATGCCATCAGGTCTATCTGTGGTTTCCCCCATCTGCAAACCAGTTGATGAAAGACCTCGGGATGAAGGGACCACTCCCCGGGATGAAGATCCTGACGACTGAGGTAGTCTGCTTCCCAGTTGTCGACTCCCAGAATAAACACTGCGGAAATGACCTCTACATGTCTTTCTGCCCACAGAAGGATGCGACTGTCTTCTCTCATTGCCAGACGACTGCGGGTTCCTCCTTGGCGATTTATGTATGCCACTGCCGTGGCGTTGTCGGATTGTATCCGAACCGGAAGTCCTCGTAACAGAGGAGCAGCCTGTATCAAAGCTCTGTAGACTGCCCGCAGTTCGAGAACATTGATTGGTAAGAGGGATTCCTGCCGCGACCAAAGCCCCTGGAAGTGATTGTCCAGAACCACCGCTCCCCATCTGCGGAGGCTGGCGTCCGTGGTGACCAAGGTCCAATTCCAAATTCCGAAGCGCCGACCCGCTAACAGATGCTGCGTCCGAAGCCACCAGAGCAAGGATATGCGGGTCCAGGGAGACAGACGCACCAGCCGATGCATCTGTAGGTGGGACCCGGACCATTGAGACAGAAGATCCAGTTGAAAAATTCTGGAGTGAAATCTGCTGAATTGGATGGCCTCGAAGGAAGCCACCATTTTTCCCAGGAGACGGATGCAAAGATGCACAGATACTTTCCTGGGTCTGAGCACAAGACGAACCAGCTCCTGTATGGCTATGGCCTTGTCCCTTGGCAAGAATATACGAAGCAGAACAGTGTCTAGAATCATTCCTAGGAACTGAAGTCTCTGGGACGGCATCAACTGAGACTTCTGGAAGTTCACAATCCATCCGTGTTGAATGAGAATCTGATGTGTAAGGGACACTTGGTGTAAAAGGACTTCTGCCGTCGGAGCCTTGATGAGTAAATCCTCCAGGTACGGAACTATCGTCATCCCCCGAGAGCGCAAGTGAGACACCATGACGGCCATCACTTTGGTGAATACCCTGGGAGCTGACGAGAGACCGAATGGCAGGGCCTGAAACTGGTAATGAGCTTCCCTGATGGCAAATCTGAGGAAAGCCTTGTGAGGAACCCAAATTGGGACATGCAGATAGGCGTCCTTGATATCTATCGACACCAGAAGCTCTCCTGCCTCTAGTCCCGCAATGACAGAATGGAGAGACTCCATCTTGAACCTGTGAAATTAAAGATACTGGTTCAAGGATTTCAGATTCAGAATGGGTCTGACTGACCCATCCGGTTTCGGAACTACAAAAAGGTTTGAGTAAAACCCTTGTTGTCTTTGTGCAGGGGGAACCACCACAAGAACCTCGGCCAGCAAAAGTTTCTCGATCGCTTGACGCAAAATTAGTTGCTTCAAGGGATCGACGGGCAAACCTGTTGTAAAATAACGCACAGGAGGAGTGAAAGCGAACTCGATCTTGTATCCCTGAGATACCAGATTCCGAACCCAAGTGTCTGAAGAAGTCAGTCTCCAAACCTACGAGAAACGCTGGAGACGAGCCCCCACCTTCGGATTTCCGAGATGGGATGGGAGCCAGTCATGCCACAGGCTTGTCTGCTGGCTTGGGATCTGGACGGCGGGCATTATTTGCTTGACAACCTCTAGCATGGCCTCCTCGCCCCGCTGAAGACAAACCTCGTGATCGTCCCTGAAATCTTGAAGATGCTCGAAAGGAACGAAAGGAAGGTCCCCTAAACGAGGGACGCGGAGGAGGTGCTGATGAAGGTAGAAAAGTACTCTTACCTCCAGTGGCCAGCGAGATCCACTTGTGCAGCTCTGGACCAATAAAATATCGCCTGTGAAAGGAAGAGCTTCCACTGCTCTTTTTGACTCAGCATCCGCTTGCCAGGCACGAAGCCAAAGTGCCCGGCGAGCCGAGACCGCCGAAGCAGAAATCCTAGCGCCTACCTGGCCGATATCTCTTGAGGTGTCTCCTAAGTATACTGCAGACTCCTGAATATGTTCTGCCAAGGTAATCAGATCTGCCCGCGGAGTGTTGGATTTAAGACCCTCAGTCAATTGTTCCGCCCACTTTTCCACAGCCTTGTTGACCCAAGATCCTACCAAGGCCGGCTGGAGAAGTGCACCCGCGGCCGTATAAATGGCTTTCAAAGTGGTTTCTAATCTCCGCTCTGAGGTTTCCTTCAATGCAGTAGCTCCTGGAACAGGTAACGTGGTCAACAGAGAAACCGAAGAATCCACAGGTGGCGGGTTCTCCCACCTCTTCCTATTATCCGCAGGAAATGGGTAAAGAGAGAAAAAACGCTTAGGAATCTGGAATTTACGTCCGGATTCTGCCAGGCTGCCGTCATCTGTTCGTCCAACTTTAGAGAAACAGGGAATGTGACAGCAATCTTCTGTGACCTGGCAAATAAGGAGTCTTCTAATGATTCTGGAGCTTCCTGGCCAGAAATCTTAACTTCCCTTAACGCTAGGATGAGTGCATCAATACCTTGCATTGCCTCAGGTTCTTGTGAGTAAGTCTCTATGTCTGATTCGTCCAGCATCTCCCCTTCCTCCTGAGACGAGTGATCCGCTGCCGAATCCTCATCCGACTGGAGAACCGCCGGAAGAGCCCTCTTCTTAGATGAGCGACTTACCGTAGCTTCAGGAGCCATCACCTGAGCAAGGCTATTCACCGAGCGGACTAAATTCTGAGCCCACGCTGGTTCTGTTGCTAGAAAAGAAGGGTGAGATGTGCTAGGTAGATCTCTGGCGGCCTCCCGTTCCCTACGGGAAGCGGCTAATTCAGAAGAAAGATCCGCCATGACCCCTGCCAAACTATTTATGAAGGAGGGAGTAACAGACTGCGTGTTAGCACTCTCTGCTTCACACGTCTCGCACAGGGAAGACCCTTCGGAGCGAGCATGGGTAAATTTCTTCCTGCACCTAGGCAAACAGCTTTTGTGAAGCAGCTTTTTCTGTCCTGGATGTCATCATGTACTCACATACAGAAACCACATACAACTCAAGAATGCAGAAGGAGTATAGGGGGAATCAGAATTTCAATAATAATGCTACTCAAGTATGGGAGCAGACAGAGCAATAAAGGGAGGAGCAGAATTTCAATAATAATGCTACTCAAAATGCAGGCAGAGCAATATAGGAGGAGCAGAATTTCAATGTTAATGCAGCTCAGTAACAGGGGCAGACAGTGCAATATAAGGGAGGAGCAGAATTCCGTTAATAATGCTACTCAATAGAAACCAGAAGGTAGTTAAAACTACCTTCTGTAATTACAGACCCCCTGTAGAAGCTGTCAGATCTCTCCTCTTTTCCCCCTCCGTTCAGTGCCTTCATTGAGCCCAATGTAGTTGCTCCTCTAGCTCTTCTGAGGCGCCACTCCCGTTCAGAGCGCGCCAAACTAGCCCAGGCAGTGAAGGAGGAAGAGGAGGAGGGACCTATAAGCTCCTCCTCCTAATGGAGGCCACTATTGTATGCGCGCGGCTTACACTCATCCGCTCATGTAGAAGCTGTCCCGCGCTGACAGCAGGGGCCAGCGGCACGACCGCCGCCAGTGATAAACGTGCCGGTGCCTTTTACACAAGCATCAGCACGCAGAGGTAGGACCGCCGCTCCGAGCGCGCCGACCTAACAGCCAGCGCCGGTGTTCTTCCGCAACACCAGCGTGGCACTGACAGCCGCGCGCTGTTACCAGCAGATTATTTACACCTCTCCTGCTAGACAGGAGAGGTGTGCTACTTACTGGGCTGCTGCGGCCAGAGCGCTGGGCAGTGAGGGGAGAGCGGGGACCCGGACACAAGCCAGTGTTAGCTGTGGCGGGCCCCGTTGAGTCTGATGACTCCTTAACTGCCTAAAGCAGCCTCCCCTCCATAGGGTGACCGGACACAGGCTGCAGTAGCCGTGTGGTACCCTCTCTGGCGGCTCCCACGATGCAGGCAGACTGTCACAGCCAACAGTCTGCCTGTCCTCTTGCTTGATTCTTTCTTTTACAATATTTAATTTAATTTAAGGGCTGGAGACAGCCCCTGTGCACCGGCTCTACTCGGGCACATTCTAAGAACTGGAGCTGATGGGGCATAGAAGGGGAGGAGCCAGTCACACTTGTAGATTTTTAAAGTGCCAGGCTCAACTCAACCCACCGTCTATACCCCACTGTCATGAAGCTCCAGTGTCCCCTAGTGGATGAAGGAGAAACACTAAAGTAATAGGCACCTTATAAACAAATAAGTGTGTACCCCAAATTTAACTAAACACTAACAGGTTAAGTACTAAGAGGTTAAGGAAATATGCAAGAAGTAATGATAAACAGTTTAATAATATTCACAGGTGTTATAGAGAAACAGTACCATCTAAATACAGGCACACAGACAAAACATTCAATGCTGGATAATGCAATAAAGGGCAATAACTGCTTAACAATCAAACCCCAAAAGGGGAGAAAGGAGTCTGATACTATAAACCTGGCACCCGGTTGTGAGGTATAGGGGAGGCAGGAGCCCGTGCCTCCCTCTCTCTCTGTTGCAAGGCAGGCAATGTGAAAATGTCCGCCCGGCGTCTGCAGAGGTGAGAAGAGAGAAGCAGCCCTAAAGGAGGTTATCCTAAAGCAGGGAATGCGTTTAGGGAAGGGGGGAGGAGCTAACTGGACAAGCTGATCTCCCACAGTCTGGTCGACCTCAGGTAATGTGCTCCACTCAAAGTGCGCCTCCCTTAGCGGCCCGCATCCCTGGTAGTCTAGCGGGGGTTCGGAAACTACTGGGGCCACACTGCCAGCGTTACCGGTCACCTCCCTGACCAGCGGCAATTAACCGATAGGACGCATCTCCCTGCAAGCAGAGAGCTGTCTTACCTATCACTGACATAAAAGAAAAGAAGAACTAACTAAGACTGCAGCCCCTAAAAACATGCCCCACTCCTTAGGCACCAAACTAAAACAGTCTCTCTGGAAGTCTGTACTGCTGGGTAAAAAAGATTAACTAGTTGGTGCCCAGGCTCCCCCTGCTTCACTCTATACCCATGGTTCCCAGTGTTCCCCAAGGCTGATAGAGAAATATATTTATTTAATTTCCAAGAATCATTAATAATAAAATAAACACTTCTTAGACTAACACCAGAGTTCATAGCCAGTATTTCCAATGTGCAGAAATGGCATCATAGGTAATGTATATGGGATGACACTGATAAGGGGACAGTCCCATAACATGAAATCACACCATGTAAAAGTATCAAGTTACCAAAATGTAGGAAAAGAATCTGCAGACGGATGTTTCCAAGCAGCAGGTTATGAGCTGGGGATAGATCCTTTAGTGCTGGTATTGTGTTGCAACTTAATGTGGGTTTCAACAGTATTGAGGAGGTCTGCAGGTTACACTTCGCCCGGGCGGGAACTGGTGAGAAGAAGCACCTATTTGTTCACATAATTGTATGGGAATCTTTACCTGCAGTGGTACAGACTTTGGATGGTGGATTAGCACATTAAGTGTTCCTCAGAGTAGAGAGCCAATAAACATATCTAGTGTATGGTAATCCGTCCGGCAGTGTCACTCCAAATGCTTAAGCATGAGGATTACCTTGACCAATGATAAGTGGCCATCATTACACTGTCAGATAAACTGTATTGCCTGATCCATAAGGCAATGAGATATCAGGCAATGAGATATCTAAAAATGTACCATATGAAGTGGTTTGATTTCAGAATGCCAAGGAGAAGAAACGTCTCTATAGAGCAGGGATGGGGAACCTCAGGATAAGGCCCCCGGAATCATTTGGTCTGGCCCTCTGAGCTTTTTTCGGCTAGCCTCATCTGGCTAGCAGGGTGCCTAGAATGGCACCCTGCAGCCAGCATCTATGCAGCAGTGCCGCCTGGAACATCCTTAGGACGCTCCAGACGGTCACACCGCTGCCCTTACGGGATCCTCAAGATACTCCAGGCATTGCTGTAATCACTGCCGATTGAGGCTCCGTCCCCGTGTGACATCACACGGAGGGGGCGTGGCCTGCACCAGCTCGCAAATAATGTTATACATATCAAAATGGCCCTTGGCAGAAAAAAGGTTCCCCACCCCTGCTATAGAGGATAACATGCCATGGAAACCACGTTCTTGCCAAATTGTTCCTAAGCCCTTGAGGCTGGCAGCCCTCTTGTACAACATGTGGGCATTAAGTGGGGTGGACAAGTGTCCACTGTCTGCAATTAGTTATGAACGTTCCTAATATATCCAGCTCCTCCTATCCGATGAAGTGCTGGTTTTGAATTTGTGTGTAAAAATAAAATAAAATAAAAAGTCCACAGAGTAATATATGGTTATATTTAGCACAGTACAGAGCACATGCATGCAAGACAGAGTATTCAATATATACTTTACAAAGGATTAAGATAAAACTAACTTGGCAAAGCAGGAAATGGCGCACCCGGGGTAAGTCTGTCTGGAAGTTGTTTCGCACCACAATCTGCATCCAACGGATTCGGATTTCTGTATTCATATTAGCCAGATCAGCAGAATAACACAGAGACAATTGGAGCATAACCTCTGAAAAATAGGGAATGGAGGGTCAGAAACAGGGAGATTCCTACAGCAGGTTCTTCAACCCAAAGTTTTTGTCCCAGGACTCCACTTTGGATTTCTAAATGATTTACAACAGATACAGGTCTGATACGAACGCATATAACAGGCAACTATAAAATCATGCCTTCCGATTTGCATCCAAATGTAAAACATTGTTAAAATTGCCTCTGATATTTCAAATTCTCAAATCTATTATTTATAATGCTTTAATCCATATAGACACACTGTAGACCATGCTTTAATTCCTGCACACACTCATTTAGAAAAAAAAATTACTTACAAAGTGACTAGGTAGTTCTAAAAAAAGATTTTTTGGTACAAACCATTAAATTTGTTTATTTTACTCCTATATGAGGGGCACTGCCAATCATGGGGTGTAGAGTGTGCTGCGAGGAGCTTACACATCAAACTAAATCTGTCTGAAGCTAAGCCCTAACCTCTATACCCCTTTATCTCCTACAGAGCCAATCAAAATCCAGTTTGAACTTTACAAAGCCCATAAGAGAACCTACATAAATACACAAACCAGATCTACACTCAAACCTGAGAGAAAACAGGGTTGCAGCACAGTGTCCCCAAGATAGAGTAAGAGAAACGGATTTAACAGTGAGTACGTAAACCTCTATTCTCTGTCCTCCTATCTTGGGGACACTGCCAATTAGAAGGATGCTCCAAAGCTGCCCCTAGAGGATGATAAGCACACTAGTTTTGGGCGGAAAGTTTTGTGCACAGCTTTGGCTGAGTCTAGCCACTAACACATTGAACTTGTATAATTTGGTAAAGGAATGAACAGATGACCAGGTGGCCGCCTTGCACAACTTCGCCACAGACGCACCGTTCCATGGCACCCAAGAGGCACTCACTGTTGCGGTAGAATAAGCCAAAATGTTCGGGAACAGAGACCTATTCCAAGATGTACACCTGATGAATAGTAGTTGTGATCTACCCGCCACATATTGTTGTTGTTGTCCGACCTCATTTGTGCGCAAGATGAGAAGACTGTTAGTGTTCCTCAACACAGGTGACCCATCCACATAGATGCTCAAGGCCTGAACTATATGCAGTAGTGATAACTAATTTTTACTACCCTGGGCCAAATCATAACATCATGATTACAATGTCCCAATTTAAATGAAACTGGGGCACAACCTTTGGCTGACAAGAGGAATCAGTACAAATACAGCGATCAACACTAGAAGACTGGCAATTCAGACACTCATCTGGCAGAAGAGATGGCCAACAGAAAAGACACCTTCCAGGTAAAATAACTGGTACACTGAAACAAGCAGTTTAAAGGGTGTCTTCTGAAATGCAATGTGTAACAAATTAAGATACCATTGCACCAGTGGCGGAACATAATGTAGTTAGACATGCAACACACCCTGAAGGAATGGTTGAACTACAGTAATAGAAGCCAATTTTCTATGAAAAAGATGGAGACAGCTGAAACCTGCACCTTCAACGAGGCAAGCTTCATTCCACTTTCCAAGCCATCCTGTAGGAATGACAAGCGGAGAGGCAACTTGATCGCTGAGGTGTGAACTTTTTTCGCCCACACCAAGATCTATCACAGTCTGTGGTGGGTTTTGGAAGTTATCGTTTTTCTAGTCCTGATCATTATTTAGATGCCCCAGTGAGAAAACCCCTTAGCTTGAACAGTCAAGCCAACCGAGCGAAGTCTTGATGGATGAAAGAACCGTGACTTAGCAGATATACCAGGGCAGGTAATCTCCCAGGAGGTTTCGGTCACCACCAGAAAATGTTGGTTTACCAAGAATGACTGGGATCCTCTCCACCCTGATCTACTTGAGGGCATGCAGAACCATGGGAATCAGCAGACAAGGAGCCGTAAAAAGCTCCCTGGTTCTTGCTCCATAAAGCTGAATCTGTTGGTTCAGCCAAGAGGCCATAAGGTCTAACTTTGGCAGACCTTACCACTCTACTAACTAAACGAACACCTATGGGTATAGGGACCACTCCCCAGGATGAAAAACATGCTGGCTGGGAATCTGCTATCCAGTTTTCTATACCTGGGATGAAGACTGCTATTACCACCAGAATGTACCTTTCAACACAGCCAAGAGCTTGGTAATCTCTGCCACAACGAAATACCTTTTGTGTTCCCCCTTGATGGTTTATGTACACCAGTGTCATGGCATTGTCAGACTGCATCCAAAGCAGTCTGCCCCAAAGGAACAGCTGAGTCTGGAACAAAGCCCTTAGCACTGCATCCAGGGACCAAAGCCACTGCAGACGAAGACCCAATGTCACCGCTCCCCAACCCTGGAAAACTGGCATCAATTGTGACAATGGTCCAGGTCCCCATGTAAAGGATCCAGCCCTGGCCCAGGAGTCATCTGTTCAGCCTCCACATTAGAGAAATGTGAGCCACCAGAAAAGCTGACTCGCTAGGCAAAGATCTGCTTATAAACAACAAGCTTGAAGCTGCATCTGAAGTGAAGCGAGAAATGGAAATGCCACAAAAATACCAATATACCCAGCAACAGCATGTACTAGAAAACAGACACTTGAATGCAAGCCAAGAAAGTGGCACCTGTCACAAGGTAGCCAAAAAATACTCTGGTGCTGAAGAGGAAATCCAGGAACTTGAGATGTTGCGATGGTATTAAGTGAGACTTAGGGTAACTTATTACCCAGCGATGTGTCTCCAGGGTCTCAACTGGAGATGGGATTGGAGAAGTGCAGCAGACTTTGTTTTTATAAGCAAGTTGACGAGATATGGGATAACTGTCACATTCTTTGACTGAAAATGCACACAGTCATTACCGCCATAATCTTTGTGAAGATCAAGGGAGTCATCAGCCAGACTGAATGGAAGAGCCAGGAACTGGAAAAAAGCACTGTCCACTGCAAAGCTGAGCAAACAGTGGTGCTCCTCCTAAATTGGGACATGCAAGTACGCGTCTTTGTAGTCCACAACAGTGATCGCAGAAAACTAGGGATTCCATCCAGAACATATGGACACCCATGTGTACAGCCAGGCATTTGAGTTTCAGAATCAACAAGTAGGATGAATCTATTTCTGAATCAGGAACAGGGTGGAGCAAAAGTTGAAGCTTTATGGACCTGGACAATGACTCCTGACCACAATACTGACTGAATGGCCTATAGCAAGGCCACGCGCCTGGGGGCATGTGAAAACACTCAGCCCTGTTTACCAGATCTTTGATAGCATGTACCAATACTCTTATCCAAAATGGTGAAACGTGTCTGGCTTGAGTTGCCTCCTAGTGATCGCGCTGAGCAAAAACATTTGTGGGTCCCGGGGACCCCTTACTCTAAAAAATGTGGGTCCTTCTCCACGGTTTCTGGGTCCCATCACATATTATGGGGTCAGGGCCGAATTAAGGCTTGTAGGGGCCCCGGGGCAACTAAGTTGTGGGGACCCCTCCAAGCCACACGGCGCCGGACCTGTTCCTACACCACCCCCGGGCCCTGTACATCCCCACAGGTCCCCCAGCAATGGTGCAAACTAATCCCCCCCCATCCCCAGCAGCCACACGGCGCCTGTGCCTGCTTACTAAAGCCCCCCCCAGTCACATGGCATCTGTGCCTACTAATGTCGCCTCACTCCCCGCAACCACATGGCGTCTGTCCCGCTCCCCCCTCTCCAGCACCTCTCTTACCTGATGTATCCCGGCAGAACGGCTCCTGGGTTCCCTCGTCAGCGTCACGGACATGTCACATGATGCTGATGAGGAGACTCGGGAGCCGGTCAGAGTCTGCGTTGAATGCAGCAGCACAGAGTGCTGCTGCATGTAATAGAATTGCCGCGGCTTCTGTGCCCGGCCCCCATCCGGGAACAGGTGCCGCTGGACACCTGTTCTCGGTGGGTGCCCCTCTATATGTGGGGGCCCCAGGACGACTGCCCCTGTTGCCCTCCCCTTAATCCAGCCCTGATGGGGGTTGAGGGCAGGAAGAAGCTGGGGCAGTACTGCAGGCAAGGAGGAGGTTAGAGACAGGCAGTGCTGGGTGTAGGAAGGGGGCAAGGGTAGATAGCAGCTAGGGCAGTACTGGGTGAGCAAGGAGGGAGTTAGGGACAGTGCGTGCTGGGGTCAGAATAGCAGCTGGGGCACCACTGGGGTAGAGAGGGGGCAAGTGTAGATGAAGCAAAGGTTGATGATAGCAGCTAGGGCTGTACTGGGGACAAAGAAAAAGGGATGGGCAATAAGCCCCCCCCCCCCCAGATGTTTCAGAACTACACAATCCAGCATGCCCTGCAGCAGTTAACTTTTTGGCCATGATAAAACTGTTGCAAGGCATGCTGGGATTTGTAGTTCAACAACAGCTGGATGGCCGCTTATTGCCCACCCCTGGTAGGTGCAGGCAGTACTGGGAGTAGGGAGGGGGTAAGGGTAGATAATAGCTATGGCACTACTGGGGGTAGGGAGGGGGTCAGGATAGCTGCTGGGACCACGCTGCCAGGCGCCGTTCGGCTGCTGCGGCTCACACAGCGGAGCGCGTCCTACACCTGCTCTGTTTTAAAAGCTGTATCCACAAATACCTGTAGCATGTAAAAACGAGCTATAGCGCATATTTTGCGATCACTGCCTCCAGACGTTTGTGGATCTCGGTCCTCAGCATTGCCAGGTGAGCAGTGGCATCATGAATGTGTAGTGCAACACCACTGACTCCCCAGCAGCCAGACATACTAGAAATGAAAAACAGACAGACCAAAAAACAATGCTGCAGAACAACGACCTGTTGTTCCCATAGAGTACACCTGTCAAACCGTAACACAGGTGTCCTAAGGCGAGCTCAGGGAGGACAGAAACCTCCCGTTGAGCAGAAGGGCAAACTCACCAGTACTTAGGATGCCGCCAGGTCTTAACCTCCGGACAGTAGGGGCTTATACAAACAGCTAGAGTTTGAAAGGTAAAACTGGAGTAGTACACTACAAAAGGTAATATAACCATGGAGCCGCCTGCAGGCGTGGACAAGATAGAATGCACATTAATAAACAGCTAGCGTGAATATCATCAATACTTAATATTGCAGGGTAATTACCACAGAGCATCGTGCACTGCGGACAATAACAGAATATGACTGCATATAAACACAACTACATAAAATAATGGCAATCACAAACAGATATATTGCAAGATGTTATCTCAATAAACTCAGATACAAATGCAGCTGGTAGTATGGAATTGCAGCATAACATATAATTGCATGTGTTTTGCAGAGCATAACTGCAGCAAGAAATATGCACATATATTGCAGGATGGAATAGAAACAATACACAACACGAATGGCTTGCAGAGTGGATTTGCAGCACAATGAATGTTCCAGGTATACTTGCAACAGGTAATGCAAGGCAGAGCCAGGGCAGGAACCAGGAATACCAAACAGCCGATACAGGAACAGGGACTGGGCAGCACAAATTCCACATGAAACCATCTCCGGCAAGGCAGGAATGGGCTGGCTGCCCTATAAAAGAAGTCAGAGACAATCCCGTGTGAGCTAACGAGACCAGCCTATGGTATGTACCACCATGACCAGCTGAGTGCTGCATGTTCACAGAGGTTTCCCAGCTAGGAGCATTCAGCCTGGACCAAACCTCACTGTGGCTGTCGTTGCCTGTTAACTCTCTCAGCTCTGGCCAGAACCTGCAGCAGATATGAGCTGTCACGACGGCTCATAACAGCCAAGTAGAGTACCAACAAGCCTTCCCTGTGGGAAAGCTCCCCCACAGACAAGTAGCGCCAGAAGACTACTAGAACTGCCCAGGGCTGTATTGTGTTTTTAGGGGGCGTTTGCCAACAGCAGAAGCCAGACGCAATGTAAAGTACTGCCCTAGCACTCTCAAACGCTGCCCTGGGGAGAGGAACAGTTGCGAACGCAATCACAACCACAGTGAGAGAGACAGGCTTCACTTCCAGCCCCCATATAGCGGAAACCAGAAAACTCCTGCGCTGGACCTGGAGATTGCAGGGGCAGATGCAGTACTGAGAGAACTTAGATTTCTTTTTCTAGGCTCATAATTTGCAAAGGTGCTCCTGCACCTACTGTATACAATAGCACAGAAATATAACTGGATTTCTTCTGGCTCTATAGGGGCTGATGGGATGTAAAGGGGAGGGCTTAGCTTCAAATAAGAGTGATGCGATAGCTCTGCAGAGCATTCTCTACACACCATGGATGTGGTGTCCCACAGACAGAAAGACAGATAAATACATTGTCTCATAGATAGGAAAAATCTTTAAATAGACGAAAACAAAATTAGTTGCCACTAAAGAAACATATTTTACACTAATATAGTATTGGTATAAAACACCTAAAATTCTACAAATTAATTGCAAATACATAAATCCTATGCTGAAGATGTTATTAGAAAATAAAATCTTTATGTCACATTTGGTGAAAATACACAATACAGGACTTAAGTTTATAAAATGGTTTCTATTTTTAATTTTGACCCTAATTCATGCTAAAAGACTAACCATGCTAAAGTAAATGATTATTCAAACAAATATTGCACATTCACCGCAATAAACCATTTGCTCAGACACATGGACTGTGTGGAAGATAGAATATATGTGACATTTTTATGCAAAATGGGCTCACTTTATATGTATCTCCATATACATGGGTCTCATATATATATATATATATATATATATATATATATATATATATATATATATATATATATATATATATACAGGTCTGTCTTCTGCACTGGTGGTGTCCTGATGAAGACCGCGCTTTAGCGGTCGAAACGTCGACATAACATGCACCTGAAACTATAATCATGATGGAATAAAAGCCTGCCTTTTTTTACTACAAGCCCTGGTGAGTGAATCCTATCTATTTGTGAAAAAGAAAAAAAAAAAAAAAAGAAATTTCTATATCTATATCTATCTATCTATCTATATGATATATGTATATTTCACCCCTCCCCCCACCTTAGATGTCAATATACATAAAATCCTAGTAAACATAAGTCACTTTGGGAAGACTTAAATATTTATTTTTATATTTCTACCTTCCAACGTTCCTGCACAGGTATCAATGTCAACCAATGCATTGTTGTTGTCAGAAAATTTTTCTAGCAGCTTGTGATTTATTTTGAATATTCTGTGGTGATAAATTATCCCATTTTCAAACTACATTCCTAAACATACAAAAAATATACAAACATATGAGGTCACCTGGCCGCAGTGGAGACTGATCTAAAATCTTGTCCAAAAACAGCACAGTTTGGAAGGTTTGCCAGTCTGTGATATTGGCAAAATTGGCAGCAGCTTCAATATCCAAGGGTTCAGCCATCCATAGTTCACTCAACTCTTCCACTGATGAAGTGAAGACAGACCCCTGAGAAAGATCTGGTTGGGTCAAGGGAGGCCCTGGAGCATTTAGCCAACGATCAAACTCCAAACCTGAAAGTGGTGAAAAACATCATAAAGTTTTGTTATGTTGTACATATGAAAAGTAATGCCAGCTTTATTCAGAACTCAAATCACCTTTACTGTATGCAGTACTCTCCTCTCTCAAATGAGGGAAGAAGCCGAGAAAAGATTCCAGCAGATCATGAGCTACAACACTGCAGAACTTAAACTTCTCAATATAATCCTGCAGAAGAGAAGGTCAGAATTATTTGCCGATTGTGCAAAGCTCAGTACAGTACTGAAGAAAAACCATAATGTGGTTCAATAAATAAGGTAATAAGACCGCTTTTTGCGTAAATTTTTGCAACTCGTACATATACGCATAAACAATAATATGGCCTTTGTACAGATTTTTTTACGTAGTCCCCATACTTGTTTAAGCATTTGTTCCAACGGTATACTAGGGCATCTAACCCAGCATAGAAGAAATCAGTGTCAAGTGCCTGAAGCCAGGACATGGCGGCTTGCTGAACTTCACCGTCAGTTGCGAATCGCCTTCCACCCAGGTGCTTCTTCATTGGTCCAAAGAGATGGAAATAAATTGGTGCCAGTTCAGGGTTGTAGGGAGGGTGGTCCAGTAACTCCCAATGGTAGTGCAGGAACAACTGACACATGCGGTTGGCTATTGGTTTTGTGAACTTCTGTGATTTGCTTCGGTACCGAGCGTGAACACTTTTTCCTGTACCCCAGTTGCTCTTGAACGATATTGTGCACAGTACCCACTGAGATGTTCAGTTCATCAGCAATATTGCTAACACGGTCCTCCTGAATCAGCCTTCAATGCAGCACAAATTGTCATCTGTGGTGGACATGCTCGGTTGGCCAGATCGCTGCACATAATGAATGTCTGTCCTGCCATTATCAAAAGCAGTGCACCAAACCCAAACCGGTTTCAGTGACATGACGTTCTCACCGTAGACCTCAACAAGTTGGCGATACATTTCAGCTGCTGATGTGCCCTTTAGACACAAAAATCCGATCATACTACGCACCTCAATGTTTGACCGTGTTTCTGCCAGCCCCGCCATCTTACAACTGATGTTTTGATAGTATGACTGAATGAGGCGCAGTCTAATGGTCGTGAGAGGAAGCAGTGGTCTACCTGCTCTGGCCGGGCAGGAAATTAGAATGAAATACAGAACATTACACATGTGAGAAGTCTTGTTAGCTTACTGATTGAGCCACCCTCATATCCATGATATATTATAATTATAATATATTTTCAATGAAAATGTGATCTATGCGCATACCCTGAGGAAGGCATCAAAGTTGTCCTGGTCACCACATAACTGGGACAGATAGTGAACAAAGCAGAACCCCTTCTCGTATGTGAATAGATTCATGAGGTTACTTGGGTTTACACCTGGGGATAAAGAAGAGAGTTTTTACATATAGTAATAAAATCTGCAGGTCATAACTGTTTTAAGTGACACTAAGATGCTGAGCTGTGGTTCACTGAGTTAGCGTTGAATAAATTTGCATATCACACCTATCTAGGATTATAGTAGACCCAATAACATATACAGGTTGAGTCTCCCATATGCAAATACCTGTATTCCAAAATACGGAATATTCCGAAATACAGATTTTATTTTATTTTTTTTAGCATGACTGAGATGGTGAATTTTTGCTTTTTGATGGATCAATGTACACAAACTTTGTTTAAGGCACAAAATTATATACAATATTTTGGTACTTTTGTACTTTACAGACTCATTGCAGAGAGAACCCAAGTGTCTTACACTAATTATTATTATCAATCATGGTAATGTCTAAATCCCCTTCACAGAGAGGACCCTGACGTCATCAGCCAGTGTCCAGCGTCACTCCCAGTGTCATTCCCTACCAACCAAGTGGGCATAGAGGGGGAATATAACGTTGTGGCGAGCGTAGAGAGCCACCGAGCCCGCGAGGGGACAACCTTCTTCTTTAGGTGGGGACAACTTTCGGTACTTGTGTACGTAAAGTACACAAGTACCATTTAAAACATTCATTGGGTTCTCTCTGCAATGAGTCTGTAAAGTACACAAGTACAAATATTTTTAATAATTTTGTGGCTCAAACAAAGTTTGCATACATACATTCATACATACATACAATTCATGTATGTTTCATATACACCTTATACACAAAGCCTAAAGGTAATTTTATACAATATGAAACAAATGAATTTCATAAATGTACACAAACTTTGTTTGAGCCACAAAATTATTGAAATTATTGTATAAAATTACCTACAGGCTGTATGTATAAGGTATATATAACACATAAATGCATTCTGTATTTAGATTTGGGTCCCATTCCCTAGATATTTCATTATGGTATGCAAATATTCCAAAGGCAACAATGCAATGTGACTACAAGATGGCTCTTTTCCAACAACAGGTAACCCGGACTGGTAAGGTGGCACTTTATAACAGTCAACACACAAACATGATTTACATGAACCAGCACAGGTGGATCCCCCTCCTGTTTCCCTTTATCTTTCGACATACTCAAAGTAAAGGCAAAATCGCAAAGTTATGCGATAGCCTTCACAAAATCTCACTGAATGTGAAGTACTTCAGAAAGAAATAACTGCGATGGTTATAATTGACAGAAATAAAAATCAGTCAGCAGCTAGCAGACAGTCACATACAATGCACATGTAATATAATTACAATTGGCTCTAAGGGCCTGATTCAGACCCACTCGCGAGCGGCTGTCCGCTCGCAAGTGGGTCGATGTTATGCACTGAGCATGCGCACGACGGAGGGAGCTCCGTCGTGCGCATGCGCCAGACGCGATGGGCGAAGGAAAGTCCTTCGCTCGTTGTGTCTGATCAAAGGGGGCGTGCTGTCGATGTTGAATGACAGCACGCCCCCTTTGGTGGGCGTGCCTCCCTGACGGGGGCGTTCCCACGGGAACGCCTCCCGTCAGAAGCCGACCCACTGACATCACTAGTGATGTCAGTGGGAGTGATTTTGGCTCTGATAGAGCCAAAATCACTCCGGGGCTCACGACCATCGCGGCCATCAAAATGCATGCTCGTATAGGCTGTGGGTGGTGACCCACAGCTATACGAGCGTCCAGGAGGACGCTCCATTTTCATGGAGGGCGGCCCTCATTCAGAGCGTGCGCTCTGCTCAGAGCGTACGGCTCTGAATGAGGGCCTAAATCCACTACAGCAACGCAAAGGAATGGTAGGACATAGAACACCGTATACCTTAACCAAGGGAGAGGTATACAGGGAGACTGACCCAGACCCTCCTGAGACCAACAGCTACCGGGTGCACTGCATGGACCGTGAGCATCTCATACACGTGGAGGGTAGGCAGAACAACGCAGACGTGCAAAACCCTCATAGGGACTGCGTATGGGTCGGGGGAGGAGCTGCTTGGGCACTGCCCACCTCCCCATAGCTGCATTAACCAGCCATGTATGCTGGCCTCATTGCAGCAGATTGCGTCTGCTGCTGATCCCGGCGTCAGACGAAAGGGCCCCGGCGGCTGTAGTAAGAATGTGGACAATCCCTGGTCCTTACAGCAGCGGCTTCTGGTGAGTCTCTGACACCAGAAGTAAGGACTGCTGCGCGCGATTCCCCGTAATAGAGGAATCGCCTTACCTGACATCTCCGAGCATCCGGTGCAGTCCAGGTCACAGCCTCGCTGCTAGCTAAGCTCAGCCAGACCCGCCGAAATCACCAGCACAATCACTGATGTTGCCGCCCAGCGGAGGAAGATGGAGTTGCAGTACATGCATCTTAATACAGACGCTTGGTACTGCCAACTCAAAAATCTTAAATTAAAACAATCAAAATCTTAGGACTGCCTGAGCAGTCCCCTGTTACAACAGTACATCTGGAACTTGCAGCAACAAACAAACTGAAATCCTATGGCTAGGGGCGGGGTATATATGGAGGAGGACCCGGGGCATTCTGGGAGCCAAAGCTTTAACTGTTTGGTGCCTGGTCTTCCAACCATATCATCCCCCCATGGTATCCCTGGGGATCCCTATGGACCCGGAAGAAGAAATTCCGATATCCAAAATACCCTTGGTCCCAAGCATTTTGGATATGGGAGACTCAACCTGTATTACAATTAGCATAAAGACCACTATCTTTCTGGTTTATAATAAATATGCCCTCTAACGTAGCCACTTGTCATGCATACAATTTTTATTTAAATCTTGCATTTTAAGTCCATCTTTTTCTGATATTAAACACATGCATTGATACATTAGCTGGAAATGTCAGAGGGAGTAACTAACGCCTGACGCACATTTAGTTGCGGTTTTGTCAAAAAGGCTGAAAAGAATTTCAAGATTCCCGGGTTCAAGCACCCTCCCCATCCAATGAGAATACAAAATCGCATTTGTATTCTGACCAATCATTAGTCAATATATTGAAATGTGCTGTTAATGTGGAATCAGTATGATTTACCGCCGGCGTTCAAATCCCGACAGCATCTGCCCGACACAGGAGGAAATCCTGATCGTCTAGAGAGGTAAGTATAACTAATCTAATTCCCCTTCCCTAACACTCCTTTAGGGTTCCTAACCTTAACCTCCCCCCCAGTGCCTAAACCTAACCCCCCCTTCCCCGCCACCTAAACCTGAGTCCCCCGGGGGGGTGCCTATCCCTAACCTTCCCCAGGGGGTGCCTAACCCTAACCCCCCCTTCCCCTAGCCTAACCTCCCGGGGGGGTGCCTAACCCTAAGTCCCCCCAGGAGCCCTAAACCTAAACCCTCCCGCGGCTGTCCTTCGATCGGGATGCCGGGCGCCGGGTCTCCTGGCGTAGGTAAAATGACAGGCGTTGGGATTTCGACGGCTGTCATTTAACCCTTGTTGGGATTAAGCAGTCGGGAAGCCAGCGGTCGGCATTCCGTCCGCCGGCTTCCCGTTAAGGTAAAGTGGTTATTTAATTGCATATCAAAGATCCACAGTATGTGGAATAAGCACTAATGTCTAACATAAAATTAATAATTATATTATAGGTGTTCCCCTTGTTAAAATGAATGAAAGAGTTGTGTAATATAATGTTAAGGAAATATGTAAAAATCTAGCTTTACAAATATTAATGTAATAGTAATATGATTATAAACAAGTTAAACAATTAATTTGTGAATAAATATTACATTTCTAAATTATTATATAAATGCCCATATACAGTATAACCATACACAGGTGCAGGGACATCTCTAACCTTTAATCTTCATGGGACCCTATAAGAAAGCTATGGGAGGAGCTTGAGATAGCTAAATTAGTAAGAAGGTAATACTTTTTAACAGAGCTGCAGTGCAATGTCATGTTAAGCTGGGTACACACCATACGATCTATTGACCTGACACAGATTGATATTATATATCGTACACATCATATATTGTGTATGCCCGATCCGTCATTCCCGGCCACCGTTCATTGAAACTTCCCATTGGATGTAATGCACATACGTTGGATTATATAGTGTGATATATCATTACATTGCTCACAACACTGCTGGATTGTAAGGCGTGTACCCAGCTTTATTGAACAGTGTATTTATCCTCTGGGCTCATAAATGACACTCAATTATGGGTTTAAGTGTTTTTTTTTTAAAAAGGGGTATAGTTATTAAAATATTCAACAAAAAATGGAATTAGAATTGGTTTGGGTTTAAACTACTCCACAAAATAACACAATTTTGGAGAAATGACAGTCATGCTAAAGAAAATTAGGGGTAAAAGGTTAACAATATTATTATGGTTAAAAGTGACAACATTTTTGAAATAATAAAGAGTACAAAAAATGATAATGATATTTTACAAACACTTGTTAATCCATTTGCCAATTAGATTTCTGTAAACATATAGAAAAGTGAACTCCATTGTTAATTATGGCCTGGGGTGCAGTGATAGTGACCCCTGAAATGCTCATCACACTAGGGAAGGCAATACATTGGGTTGTTATCCCTGGATGAAGTTCTCATTTAAGAGCATAGTATTTTAACAATGACAACAAGGATAACTTTGCAATAAAAATTTACTTTTGTTAAATCCTTTTTTTTATAGTGCACTAGGGAATCACCATGGAGAATAGAGTGTGGTGCAGAGTGCCTTGGCACTTTTTTACCAGCAAAGAACCCCCATAAGCTTTGCCTAATAAAAGGCCCCTAACGATAAGCCAGGAGTAATGAGAAAGAGGAGAAAACTAATCCAACAAGGTGGTGATCAGTTCAAAAATGTACGCCAGTGAAAAGCTTAGTATGTTTTTATGCTTGGAACAGTCACCAAACTGAAACGTTAAATGTTGAAAAAGGGTCAATAAAGACACGAAACGTCAGAAATATATTATATATAAGGATATTTGGATCGGCACTCAATTCAAAATGGCAACGTGCTCGGTGCCCTCTGGAATATTAATGGAAACATGCAGCATAAAGACAAGCAGCAGCACTCAGAGACTGGTAGTGGAAGAACAAACGTGTATTGAGATCAATACATAGCCCAACCTTTTCGGGACACACACGTCCCTTAATCAAGGTGCATGTTTATTTTATTATAATATATATATATATAAAAATAAAATTCATAAGTTATTTTAAAGGCTCTTTTTTGTGCAATGCTTTTTTAAATACTAACTACATGTATAAATAGTAGATATAGAAGTATATATGATTGTTTTTCTATAGCTCCTCCCCCAGTAGCACCTCCCACAGTAGAGGGAACCAAACCAGAAGCAGTCATAAAATTCAGACTCCATTTTTTTTTTTTTTTTTTTAAAGCTTGCTCCTCCTCCTCTACACCCTATGAGGCCACTGCACGTTAGTTGAAACTGAACAAGCCCATAGGAGAGCTAAAAGAACCACACTCAGAAGCATAAGTGAATAGAAGAGAGAAAGAAGGGGGGGGGAGAGGGGGGGAGGCAGTGTCCACCTAATAGCTTCAGAGAAACATAATGAAAGTGACATGACACAATGTGAGCCCTGAAGTCATCACACTATTTACAGTGCACAGGGGGTGATTATCAGTTGGACGCCCAATGTTTTCCCTCTGCACATGCATCCTGATGGTTCCCCCCGTGGGATGCATGTACTTTTGATGGGCTTTTTGGGTGGTAACTGGAAGGTGGCTAACAGAAGCTGGGCGTGACTGTGTCAGCAACCCACTGACACCGGCGCCTGTTATCCCTGGGACAATGTCAGGTGGTCTGGCTGATGATCTGCTGATAGTGCGTCTTTGTATACACATTGGCGGATTTGTGCCGCTGCCAGTGGGCGTCTCAATAGGACAAAAGTCACAGCCAAAACTGCATCCACCTCTAAATCATCATGATGGAACCTGCAATCTATACATTGAGAGAGGCAGTGCTTAATCTACAGCAAATGAAGAGAGCAACAAACTATGAAACCTGCTCCTGGTTTGACATCTTTTATACCCCAAGGTGTAGCAGTGTCCCCCAGATAGGATGAAGGAGAAATGGATTTATTGGCAAGTACCAAAAAAACCCTTTTTTTCATGCTTTCACGGAACGGTTTGACTCCTTATGTTTTATCCCAGCTTTAAGGTACTTTTGTTCCACAATATGCAATTGGGGTTGAATATACAGTAAATTATATAAATATTTTGTATCATAAAGTACCTGAACTTATCTGTATCTTTTTCCAAATTGAAATAGCTCTATACTAAATTGATGTTTTAAATGAAAGGATTTCTTTTGTCAATAAGCACTCCATTATCTTTATGCATTCATTTGTATGCCGATGGAGTACAAAAGAAGAAATAAAACAACGAACCTATAAAAAAAAAAAAAAAATGGCTGCTATAAACCAGGGATCATTCATAACCTGAGGCTTTCATGCAGCCACCATGGCATAGACCAGGAGGAGTCAGGGTTTCCTGACAGTAAATGTGAAGTGCAGAGGCTCGCTGCATGCCACTCTCTACCACATGGTGTTTTCAATTACCCGCAATGGATGCTGTAAGTAGTTTCTTTTTTTTCATCATACAGAACAATAGTGACAAGTTTTCAGGTACTGTTAACTCATTAATGTGTACATTATAATCAACACATCACTACAATCCACAGACTAAGGAGCCTTAAACTCCCTTCAGTCATATAGAGTTCTGGTACTTCCAAGGTTTCCACGCTGACTTATTTCCTTACCTGAATCCAGTTTAGCCTGCAGCCGACTGAATGGGGTATCCTGGCCAAGGATTCGGATCTGTCTGTGCAAAGCTTCAAGGCGGAAGGTGGTCTCTAGACATGTGAAAGCAGCACCTGACGAACACAAACCATGGGGAAATGTTGGTATTAAACAATTAGTTATGAAGTTGCTTAAATATTGAAAATTCTCTAATAAAATATACATATACTGTACATAACCTAGTAAAATACATTACAAATTCCAACAAGAGAGGTTGATTTGGGAATTTCTTCATTTTCATCTACAATTTCCAAGCAGAAACATAATACAAATAAAAAACAATAAAAAATGACTATATAAAATGAGAAATGCAGAGAATAGGAGTTTGGGAAGGATGCACTGCTAAAGGATATAGGGGAGGAAAATCTTGTTAAAAGTTCTTTGCCATATATGGCTACAAGCCAGAATTTCTAGGTTTCCTCTTCTGACTGTGTAACTATTTAAATGTAGCATGTAGCTCAGTGGGCCAGCACATACCTGGTGTTTCCATGCCTGCATGAATGGAGCGTGCATGGCAGCCCAGAGATGCCCTCTATGCACTGCTGCTACGCACAGAGAATCTTTGGTGAGAACGTTACAGCTTATTTTATATGACAGGTATAAAATTACTATTCTGATTTATTGCAAGAGGGGAAACAAAAACTCATTACAAGATGTCTCATGTGTTTGCCAATATCAAAAGTTATTCTGATTGCTACATTTTGATCCCAAGGAGTTTTAAACAGAGAACTGGATGTTTCAGTTTAATGGAGTAATTTATTGGAGACTGTTGTGAACAGCATGCTTTTGTCAACAGATACATTGCTAATCTTTATTATAAGATGTAAAGATGCGCCAATATTATGATGAATGATTTGCCGCATCTTTACATAGTCTGTTATCTGGTGTATATATTGTCATCTATGGTTCATTACATTAATATTATGGGCAGTTACTCCAGTAAGCTTGTTTGTTAATGCAAATATCTGATCAGCACTTAATGCATAATAGCATGCAGACATGGTCCAGAGGTTCAGTTGATGGATTTTTTTAGACCAAACACCAGAATTGGAAAAATTCTGATCTCAAGTGGCTTTGACAATGCAAGTATTTAGAGACAGGGCAGTTTGTTTGTGTATTTCAGACTGCAGATCTCCAGGTATTTTCATGCACAATAGTCTCTCTAGATTTTACAGATAATGGCACACTTAACAAATACACTGCCTTGTTTCAATATTTCAGGCTGGTGGTGTAATTGTGTAAAAATGTTTTCCTCTGTATACATAAACCACTTAATCGCTTTGCTGCTAAAGCAAATTTACGTTTGAGCTGGTCACATTCAAACATCAATATCACCGATTTTTTTTTAAATGTTTTTCTTTTTATGGTACCCATATACACACACACACACACACACACACACACACACACACACACACACACTAATCAGCCATAAGCTACATTGTGGTTTATATGCACTTGCTGAGCTCATTATGAGGCGGGCTGGCACAGTGCAGGTGGCTCCTCAGGAATTTGGGGCCCAGTACGTGAACGACTGGTACCCCCTGTTGTCTGGCCTGCTTTTATTACAAGTAATGCTAACATTCGGGGGGCACCGTTACAGAGTGCCCCCTCCTTAATCAGATAAAAAATGCTCTGACCTATCGAGGCATAGTCTCCACAAGACCTTTAAAGGTGACCTGTGGTATCTGGTACCAAGACACTAGCAGCAGATCCTTTAAAGTTGTGAGGTGGGGTCTCCATGAATCAGACTTGTTTTTAGAGCACATCCCAGAGATGCTTGATCGGATTGAGATCTGAGGAATTTGGAGGCCAAGTCAACACTTCTAAAAACTCTTTGGGGTCAATCCAATTAGGTGCAAGTTTGCATTTTGAAATTCGTATACAACACATTGCGTGACTGTCTTCTAATTGGATCTCTCGCATTTCTCGGGTGAAAAGCCAATTCGCTGTACTTGTGGCGAGGTTGTACAACCTTTACACAAAAAAAATGAACTGGGAGAAGAATATTGATTTTTTACTGTAAAATAAATTGTGTTTAATACCATTTGCAACCCCAGGCTGGATGGATAAGCGCTGCAGGGGGAGATAAGGAACAATGTGCCACCCTGTAGTGTTGGGTGATATTAGCTGCTAATAAGCCTCATTATACTCCCTTCTTTCAAACAAGGGTGCAACGTTATAGGTTGGTATCATTATGGGGATGATGGGGCACATAAAGCTCTCCCCCCATATATACATACAATGTATGTCATCAGTAATGATCACCAGACAATAGCTACTAGAGAGCTGCATCGTTTGAAAGAGAGGAATCTTCAAAGAGAGGACAGCGAGCTCAGTGTACTTCAGAGGCATCCACAGTCAACAGATCTCAATGTAATAAAGCATTTCTGGGATGTGGTGACATGGGAAATACACATCTTGAACATGCAACTGACACATATGCATGATACTTTCATTTCACAATGGAAGAAAACCTAGAAGGACTGTTCCCAGCACCTTCTGGAATCCATGCCACATACCATTCAGGCTGTTCTTGGGGTAAATGGGAGGTATACACAGTGCTAGAAAGGGATGTCCAAAAAGGTGACCCCTGAGTGTATATCTGAAAGTTTAACTGCCATTATTATTGGACTGGCCTTGGATTATGTTATTGTGATATTTATATTATTTGGTCAATAATGGGTATTTTAAGCCAATAACATTATAATATAATTCATTTCCAAATTTGGAAGTAGACGACAATATTTTGCTCAGGGGGAGATTTATCAAACCTTCTAAAGAGGACAAGTGGAGGTGTTGCCCAAAGCAACCAAACGGATCCTAGCTATAATTATCTAGTACATTCTAAATTATGAAAGCAAAGATCTGATTGCTATGGGCAACACCTCTTCTCCTCTTTAGAAAGTTTGATAAATTTCCCCCTTAGTTTTTACTTTTAAAATGGGTAATGTGAGTTTTATTTGATCTTAGCCTGCTAATTCCAATTGTGTTTTAAGAAGGTATCTTGTATTACCATTTGTGTTGTCATTGTTAACTGGCCAAACCTAAACATTGATGCCCTATAGATCATATGGCCTAAGCACTTTCTAAACGTGCAATCTGGCTGGATTAGTATACAATACGTAGCACATACCCTAATGTATCAAACTCCTATTGCCCTATAGAGTGATAGCTTGAGAGCAGGTCCCTCTAACCTCTCTCTCTGTTAAGAACCAGTCTTTTTATATTACTATGTTCCCAATTGTGAAGAGCAATAGAATATGCTGGCGCTATATAAATGTAAATAAATAATAATGAGTAATACGTGATCATGCTCTTCTTTCAGGTCAAGCAGCAGAATCGACCCAGGAGTGCCAGTCTTATTTTGATTATGAAAAATAAATAGCAAGAGAGTAATACAATGCAAATTAGTTTACCCACCATATATCAGAGTTGTGATGCGACGCTGAGCATAAGTTGCCAACCCTTCACTCAGCCACATTTCCTCCCAACTGGCATTTGTTACTGCATTCCCAAACCAGCCATGTGCAATTTCATGGATGACATCAATAAGCAGGAAATCCTCACTGTCCAGGATGGAGCAGATAACGAATGTCAGACATGGGTTCTCCATTGCAACAATTGGAAAAGATGGTGGTAGGAAGACTATGTCGTACCTGGAAAGGGGGCAGGGAAGGGCAAGGGAGAAAGGGTACTGGATGAGACAAGCTTAGAAGGGGAAGAAAAAAAAAAAAAAAAAAGAAAAGGGGGTTCTACATGGAAAATTAATTAGGAAGATTCAGCAGTAACAGACATACATGGGCATAAAGTACTTTTCAGTTTGGTACATAGGAGTCAGATGGTAGTCTCCATTGATAAAAATGGGAACTGCGTCTGCAGCAGTAGTTCGCTGTTTGCAAGAGTTTTTTCAGTGAATTTATATTATCCCTAGTAGTATATTGCAGGCCCTTATGTTACAGTCCAGTTCTGACATCCTGGCTATAGGGTTTTAAGGTTTGTTTGGGTATTTTCTATGCTGGGCATAGACCTATGTATATGTATGTGGTATAAAAAGACAGTAAAGAAAGGTCGACAGTCACTAGGTTGGCCATCATTCTGTAGGCATATATTTAGCTTGACAGGGTTAAATGGTCAACACAGCCAAAAGGTCGACAGTTAACATGTCGAAACTAAAATTGTTTTTTTAGGGTTAGGCTAAAACAACAAAAACTAGGTGTCGAAATTTTAGTGTTGTCATGCTAAATGTCGACATTTTGACTGTCAACTATTTAACCCTGTCGACCTAAATACATGCCTACAGAATGATGGTCATCCTTATGACCATGTCAACATGTCAGAATGTGTTTACCTTGTTTTTTTTATTGTCGACCAATAAACTTGTCTCCATATGTATGTACATATATTTGTAACTTTATCCTTCATTGCTTGGGTCTTGCACTATTTGTTTGGACCTTATTCCTCACTTGCTATCACTTTAATTTACAATGCTTGTGTTGGGTTATTATGATGCGGTGCTCCTAGCTGCCATTGAGTCATTTATTTTTATTATGTGCTGGCTGAGATTTTATATGACACTTTACATGTCCCCTGTTTCGATATGTACAATGTGACCATATTCATGCCCATCCTGATTTTGCTCTTCAAAAATTACTTGATTTAGGGAAAAAAACAAAAAAAAAAAAAACACCACACAACACATCCTAGTCGCATTCAAGGAAAACACAATAGAGGTGTCACCCAGGTTCCGAAAAAGTTGTAAAATAATATATTATATATATATATATATATATATATATATATATATATATATATATATCACGGGTGAATACAAGTCAATTTACCCAGCATAAATCCTGTTTGATCAGGATGGATAATTTTGAGACATACTTTGTTAAATTTAATAGACAGAACTTTATCTGTGGCCAAATGGGAAACAGGCCAGTACGAGTCTTGACACCACAAGTCTTTTCCGATTTTCGGAGAAACAATTAATAACGCTTCAGACATGGGCACGGATTCAGACCCGCTCGTTGCTCGCTGGGTCTGTGGGCGGTTTTTATTTTATTTTTTATTTTTTCTCTGGCCGCTCGCAAAGCTGTGGGAGACCACCCACAGCTTGTGCAAGCGGCCAGGAGACCATCGCGATAATCGCGACCATCGGCCTTGCAAAGTGACCCTGCGGTAGGGTCTAGGCTACCGCAAGGCCGAGTGGACTTCCTGCTCTAATAGAGCAGGAAGTCCACTACTGACATCAGTAGCATGTCAGTTTGCCCTCCCTACAAACGCCAGGGGTTCCTAAGGGAACGCCTGCGTTTGTTCAGCCACCCCACTACCTGCCCACAAAATGGGGAGAGCTGTCACTCACCATCGACAGCTGCCCCGTCTTGTTGCGAGCCCCATAGCGACTGAACTACAGTTGCTCGGCGGGCCTCGCGCATGCCGGACGCGGCGCATGCACAGTGCACAAACATCGGACCGCTTGCGAGCGGCTCTGAATGAGCTCCATAATCCCTCTCCATGCTGTACCACTGCAAACACTATACCTATGCTACCAGTGACAAAGGTATTGGGATTCCCCAACTGCATCTTCTCCCAATGCCTACTAGTCTCCTACCTTACCACACACTATCATTCCTCTAAGAAGAAGGTAATTCATATCTTCCATTACTGTACATACTGCTCATCCCTAACCCTCTTTTCCACTGGCTCTCCTTCCTACTCCCCTTATTACACCTCCTCACCCACAATAGTTTCTACTTTGACTCCACCAAATCCTGACACTGCACACACTTTCCTTCCAATACACTTTTCTCTTTCTACTTAGCTATTAGACTTGTGTGTGCTGGTAGCTCGCTGTTCATCTCCAATTCAATACTGGCCAAAAACTCGATCTCCTGGATAAAAATGGATCACCTACAGCACTCCGTGGCTATGGACGGAGAAGTGTAACTCTTTCTAGCATTTCCAGGTGGTGGATATTAGGCCAAATGTAATAGGGTGAGAGTTTAAAAAATGTGAGCATTTAGCAGTAAACTCTCACATTGGTTGAGTTTTATTTTTAAAATGGGAAAACATCTGGATGACACTTTAAATCGTGAGAGTTTTTTTGAGTCTAAAAACATGTGAGTTTGCATGTTCTCAGACTCTTACATTGGCTGAGTTTAAAAAGTGTGAGAGTTTACTGCTAAACGCTCACATTTTCTAAACTCTCACCCTATTAAATTTGGCCCATGGTGTCCGTAGCACACACATTACCCCCATATACAGCTAAGCTCATTAGTATACCTACTTAAGTAATAAACATTTATATGTATCTGGCCTTACCTTCCCCAGATATAGGGGCCATACAAACTCTCTGCAGCCTGAAGCCATTGTTCGACCTGGCCACCAAGCTTATCCACAGCTAAAGGCAGCACACAGGGCTCAGCCCACACCCGACTTCTATGATGAAAAGCAAAGTTCAATCAAGATTAGTGTAAAAAGTATTTGGCAAAACATTTAAAAAAATGCACAATTACATTGGTTATTTCTAAAATAATACAAGGATTCGAGAGAAGGTTGTTCAGCCCAGTCCTGAGGGCACGGTTATTAATTATAGATTAACCCTTGCTGGAATAATGTATTTAGGAACTACGTTGGACAAGCCTGTTCTAGACAAATGGACCATGCATTCAGACACAATGAGGGAGCTGTATCAAGCCTTCTAAAGAGTGGTTAAGATTCCCATAGCAACCAAAACGCTTCTAGCTAGCATTTATCAAGTACATTCTATATAATGATAGGTAGAAGTTGATTGGTTGCTATGGACAATTTCTCCACTCTTAAGTATGCTTAATACTTCCCCCCTTATGTTCCTTAAGATCCTAAATTTTCAAACTAAGAAAAAGCAAAAAGACAAAGTCCTATGAATTGCACAAAACATACACACACACACACACACACACACACACACACACACACACACACACACACACACACACACACACACACACACACACACACACACACACACACACACACACACACACACACACACACACACACACACACACACACACACACACGGCAATAGAGTGTGATGATGAAACAGTTAACTAATTATCAATGCAAAAGCTGAGCCCTAACACTACCAGAAGTGCTCTTACCTTGGACCAATATCCGCTGGAAGTAGATGACCTGCAGCCAGCGCCACTAGATAGGCAGGAATAGGATGTTCCATATAGAAGTGAAAGATACCCATTTCTTCTATGTAGTAACTGTGAGTGCAGCTCATGAGAACCCGAATTCCAGCAGGAGCCTAAAAAAAATAAAAAAATAAAAATGGAAGACTGCCACCTCTCAGACAGTACTGTCTTTCAGTAATGACCTTTTTAGACACAATCTTGCCAGTTTCACTGATGTGTAATAGACTATTCTATACATAACTGACACAATATTGTGGAGTTTAATGCGGTTGGCTTTTTTCTGGGGCACATAGCTTCCTGGAGATCTTCCATACATGCTCTTGCATACATTTATATTTTAAGGAGATCTGGCCAGTAGACATATTAGCACTCCTCCTTCATACACAAAATTTTACAAATTGTACTGTTGCTTGTTTTGTTTAAGTGTGCAGTAATATGCAAATCTATCTGACCACAGTCTACCGATTAATGGCAGCAAGCTGAGATGAGAGCTTGAAAAAAATCAATTCTAGTGAGGAATTTCCTTTGTGCCCTTAGGGGCCCATTTATTTTCAGGTTTTAGAACCGATAATTAGTATTTCTTATTGCCGCAAATAAGAAATTTTGCACCACCCGGATGTATTAAAAATCAAATCCAGGGATAGGGGCTCCAATAGGAGCCTGTCTATGTTATGTAAAGGGATAGTATCAGCAGGGCCGAAACTATGATTTTTGTCACCAGGGGCAAGACAGTAATTTGGCACCCCCCATGTAATTCCCCCTGCAGTAGTGCCCATATTGTAATGCCCCCATAGTAATGCCCATATGTTAATACCCCCATAGTAATGCCCCTGTAGTGCCCACCATACAGTAATGCCCCTGTAGTGCCCATGCTCCCATATTAATGCCCCTGTAGTGCCCATGCTTTCATAGTAATGCCCCTGTAGTGCCCATGCTCTCATAGTAATGCCCCTGTATTGCCCATGCCCCATAGTAATATCCCTGTAGTGCCCTTACAGTAATGCCCCTGTAGTGCTCATGCCCCCACAGTAATGCCCCTGTAGTGCCCATGCCCCATTAGTAATGCCCCTTATTGCCTATGCCCCCATAGTAATGCCCCTGTGGTAATGCCCCTGCCCCCATAATAATGCCCCTATAGTGCAGCTTATTAAAAAAAAAAATACTTACCTTGAACCCCGCTCCTGCATCCAGCGTCGCGTCCGGTCCGCCGGCTGCTCCTTGGAACTATGGGGGAGATGTCATGACGTCTCCCCCATAGTGCCCGTGGGGAGAGCCGGAAGCTGGAGTTCGGGAGAGAACTCCAGCCTCCGGCTCCGGCTCCACCGCGTCGCTGCAGAGAAGGAGCCGGGCGCCCGCTGGTAATAAATATTACCAGCGGACGTCCGGCTTGGAGCCTCTCTGCAGCGCCGGGCTGGAGGTCACTGGCACCAGGTACAGCAGCTCACCCGGTGCACGTGCACCTCCAGCCCCCCCCCTAGTTGCGGCCCTGGTATCAGCAATCACTTTACTATGCACTGCAGGACCACAGGCTGCCTAATGGGCATGCATGTCATCAGGCAGCACATGCATGAATGGCTATTACTGGGGAGGGATCCGGAGGATCCCTCTTCCAGTAAATTATGCGATATGGAGCATCTTAAGATATTGTTAGCTGACGGGGCTAAAGCTATCAGCCCTCATAAAAATGGAATAGGTATGTAATACAGACAGTCGGGATGCCTCCTGTCAAAACGACAGCGGCATTTCGATGGTCGGTATCCTGACAGGGGTAAGGTAAGTATACTTACCCTCCCCCCCTCTACCCCTTACCCTCCCTTCTTGTAGCCTAACCCTAACCGTTAGTGCCTAGACCTAAGTCTCCCCCATTCGTGCCTAAACCTAACCCCCCCCCCAAGGGTGCCCAGCCCTAACCCCTACCCCCCCCAAACCTAGCGCTAATCCCGCTATGCTACCCTCCTCCCGGCGACTAACAGCTAACAAGCGCCACTGGTTTACCTAATTCGGGCTGGCATCTTGTCTGTATTCCGGCATTGGGATTAAGATAGGTGTCAGTATTTCGACGCCTATCTTAAATTCCATGTCAGACTTCCAGTGTCGGGATTTAGACTGGCGGCATCCTAGCTAACTACATCCCATAGAAACAGTAGTGCTTCCAGTGGATGCTTATATTTTGTGAGTATCCCATCAAAAATGATGTTTTTGGGGGATTTCATGCAAATTTTGTTTAATAAATATATCCCTTAATCACATACGTTGCTTATTGGAATAACTACACTTTTTAGACTAACTCTTATGGTCTCCCTCTGTCCCTGTGAAAATGCTGATTTTGGTAACATACGTATACATGAACATTAGCTCAACATTGCTTCATCTCTCTTTCGCATATACAACTGAATAGATAATATCTAGTCTCACTGATGTACATGCAAGTCTGCATTCAACTGCATGCAGCTGAATATATTTAATAGATATAGTATTCAGATCAAGGAGGAGGAGTGGAGCAGCTGTCTAGCACTGCTTTACCCTTAAGACAGCATTCGATCTTACGCTATTTGGGTTTTATTAAAACTGCTGTTTTGGTCCTAATTATTTAAACTTAACATGAACAGACTTATTCCAATATTCTGCGAATTACAAAATTAATTTTTTTTGGAAATAAAAAAAAAAAATATTATAAAATGTCTTGATGAACATAAGTTTGTGTTCTGTTACAACCCATCTCCGGTTTAGAGATATGAGAATGTATAAGAAAGGATTTATTGTACCAGTAGGGGTTAATGACAGTGGGTACGTGACTCTTGCCACATTCTGATCAGTGTATGTCTTTGATACTGGAAGCAGAACATCTGTATCCACTAACTTGTGGAACATAAGTCATTGTTCAACATTTGCTGAGAAAGTTGCGGAATGTGCAGAAATAGGCAGGCGTATAGCCTTGGTTTGCTTGTACAATCTATATAATAGAGCTAACACAATTCTTTGTTTAGGTCCATAACCAGGGAGCTACTGCCCTCTGCAATCAAAGCAGGATTTTGGTACTTGCCGATAAATCCCTTTCTCCAATTCCACAGGGGACACTGGAGTCTCAGTACAGTGGGGTATAGATGTGGATTAACCGGGAGCTGGCACCTTTAAGAAAAAAACTGAATGGTAGCTAGCTCCTCCCCCTCTATACCCCCCTACAGGTCAGTCTAAATAAATAGTGCCTGAGGGAAGCTGGAACATATAAGGAGAAAGGAGATAGAAAAGCTACAGCATTCATGAACTTGTAATAATTAGTGTTATAATAGAAATTAACAAAATTCTAATCAGACCCTAGATACAACCAATCGTCTGAACCTGGAAAACCATAACGTATGCAGGAAGAACAGCACCGGGTGGGCGTCCAGTGTCCTCTGTGGAATCGGAGAAAGGGATTTATCGGTAAGTACCAAAATCTTGATTTCTCCTTCATCCACTAGGGGACACTGGAGTCTCAGTACAGTGGGGACGTCACAGAGCTCACATCCTGGGTGGGAGAGCGCTGAGAACCCTGCAAAAATGCACGGCCAAACTCCGAAGCAGAGGCCGCAAAAGTATCAAAACGATAAACTTTATAAAAGTATGTCTGCCTGCCCAAGTGGCCGCTCGACAAAGATGGTTGAAGGAAACCTCTCGAGCAGCCGCTCAAGAAGGACCAACCGAGCGCGTTGAATGCGCTGTAATAGAAATAGGTGGCCGTCTTGAAGCCTCCAGATAAGCCTGTCTGATAGTCAGACGAATCCATCTAGAAATGGATTGTATTGAAACCGGCCAAACCTGGTCGCGCCAGATCAAACCTAACAAAAAGGAGTATTTGACATTCGGAGAGAAGCAGTTCTCTTGACATATATCCAGAGCACTCTTACAACCTCTAAAGATTTAGAGACCGGAGACTCATATCTAAACACAGGAACCACTATCGGCTGGTTTATGTGAAAGACAGATACCATCTTAGGAAGGAAGGGCATCTGTATACGTAGTTCCGCTCTATCGTCATGGAAAATTAGATAAGGCGGACGACAAGATAGAGCACCTAATTAGGACACACGCCTAGCTGAGGCGAGTGCAAGCAGTAAACCAACCTTCCAGGTCAAAAACTGAAATTTCACCATCTGTAAAGGTTCAAACATGTCAGACTGTAAATAAGACAGGACCAAATCCAAGTCCAATGGTGCTGTTGGAGGCACTAAAGGAGGCTGAATCCTGACTACTTCTTGCAGAAAAGTCTGGATATCCGATAATAATGCTAACTTTTTCTGGAAGAAAAAAGCAGCGCCAATACCTGCACAATTAAGGAACCAAGACGAAGGCCTGCTGATAAACCGGCCTGCAGGAAGAGAAGGACGTGGGACAATTTAAATTTCTGGAGGTGAATTGCGGCGTTCACACCAGGCTACGTACGTCTTCATGTCCTGTGATAGTGCTTAGACGTGACTTCCTTCCTAGCTCGAATCATGGTTGGTATTACACTGGACGGAATTCCCTTATTCCCGAGGATGACCCTTTCAGTAGCCACACTGTAAAACGAAGCCGCCTTAAGTCCTGATAATAATTGGACATTGAAGAAGGAAGTAGTCTTGTAGAGAAAGCGGCCATGGATCGTCTCTTAACAGACCCCGTAGGTGGGAGTACCACTCTCGTCTGGGCCAATCTGGAGCTACTAGTAGCACCTTGATGTTCTCTCGCTTGATTCTCTGAAGCAGCCCTGTACTCTCGCTCAGCCGAGGGATAAGTGGAAATGGAAGGAACAGGTATACACACTGACACAGCTAGGGCGTTGCCAGTGCATCTACTGCAACTGCTTGTTGGACCCTCATTAGGGAGCAGTAAACTGGCAGTTGGTAATTCAATTTCAACGCCATGAGGTCAGCCTGAGGTCAACCCCAACCCTGGGCCAACTGGAGAAATACCTGTTGATTGAGCGACCCTTCCTCCGGATGAATGCCCTGCTGACTGAGGACGTCAGCCTCCCAATTTTCTACTGCTGGGATGAAGATCGCTGAAAACGCCATTGCGAAATTCTCTGCCCCAAGGGGAATTAGATTTACCTTCCGCATGGCAGCTCGCCTTGCTCCGATTGCCTGACCCTGCAACAGAGGATGAGCTAGCTGGAGCGCATAGAGCACTGCCCGCAATTCTAGGAGGTTTATGGGCAGAATTGTCCCCCGCTGAGTCCAGTGACCCTGAAAGTGTCTTCCCAGAGTCACAGCCCCCCAAACCTCTCAGACTTGCGTCCATGGTGAGGAGAATCCAAACCCCCACTGCAAACAGTCTTCCTGCCACAGGTGAGAGGGATTTAACCACCAAATGAGAGATGTTGGTAGACAATAGAACTGGCTGGTGTAGAAAACGATGGGACCCCGACCTTTGGGAGAAAAGGTCCAATTGAAATGGACGAGTATGAAACCTTGTTTATTGAATAGCGTCGAAGGTCGCCACCATTTCCCCTAGAAGGCGAGTACACAGATGTACTGATACTCTGCGATGTCGCAGTAGCAGATGCCCCCTGTGTTGAATGGAAGAAATGCGGGAGGAACACCTTTTGTTCCACTGTATCCAAGATAACGCCCAGAAATAGCAGGCGTTAAATTGGAGTTCGAGAGTATTTTTGGAATTTGAGAATCCATCCATGTTGTAGGAGCAGATTCTAAGTTAATTGAATATCCAAAAGCAAATGATCTACTGACGGAGCCTTGATCAGGAGATCGTCCAGGTATGGGACCATCATAGCCCCCTGAAGCTGAAGCAGTGTCATCATAACTGCCATTACCTTCTTGAACACACTTGGTGCCGACGAAGACCGAAAGGCAAGGGTCTAGGACTGCAAACCGAAGGAAAGTCTGATGAGGTGGCCAGATGGGGATGTGGAGGTAGACATCCTTTATGTCTAAAGACACAAGAAACTTGTCCTTCTGGTGAAATAACAGACTGGAAAGACTCCATTTGAATTGAAAATTCATAGATAAGTCGGAACAGTCACTACAACCTGAGACAATAGCAGTTTGTGCATTTCTTCCTTGTGAATAAATCGAGAAAGTGGTTGGAATCTGAAATCCAACTTTAGTCCCTGAATAATGATGTCCCTGACCCAAGCGTCCAGACAGGATTGGAACCCTTCTTCTTCGAATTTCAGAAGATGAGCTCCCACTATGGGGACCCCCAAGTAAGAGAGGAGAGCGTCACGTAGTGGGTTTAGCTGCGGTCTTGTCCCGTTGGGACATTGACGCAGGACCTCTACCACGACCTCTGGAACTCGTGAGAAAACTGGAGCCCCCCTGGAGCGACCTCTAAACTTTCCTGGGATGCGAAAGGACGGTCTTGCTTTCTGAGATTCACTTATCTCACTGCGTACCAAACAGAACTTCTTCTGTGTAAGGAAGAGCCTCTAATGCGGTTTTGGATTCCGCATCTGCTTGCCATTGTCTCAGCGAAAGGGCTCTTCTAGCTGAGATAGCTAGAGTCGAGGATCTAGCCGAAAGACTAGATATGTGTTTTTCCACTTCCCCAAGGAAAGATGCTGATTCAGCAATTTGATCTTTATACCCCGGCCTTAAGGCCCTTTGAAAGTTGCTTAGCCCAAGCTTTTAGAGCCTTTTTCCAACTTTCTGATATATGTGTCCTTATGGAAACTGCACCTGGTACAGGTAATACCCGTCTTATTAGAAAGACGGGACACAGAGGGATCCACTGCTGGAGGAGTTTAAACGTCAGTTATACACACGGCCTTATGTCTCCTCTTGATAACTGCCTATGCGGAGGGCACTATGCTTAGAGGACGGGCTTGGTCACATACTTTCCTGCTGTCTGTTGGAAAAAAATAAATAAATAAAAGTTTCCTCGATATATGTAACTTTTTATCAGGGTGTTTCCACGCTGATGATAGAATATCCAATTCCTCAGACGCTGGAAAAGTTGCCGTCTGTCTTTGTCCTTTTACTAAAGATAGACGGTCTTAGCAGCCACTTCTAAGATCTCCACATGTAGTACCTGGCGTACCACAGTGATTAATGCCTGCATATCTTACTTTGATTCATCCCATCTGACGGGATTTTGAATCAGTCTGTTATTAGGGAAATTAGAAGATGGGACTGCAGGTTACAATGGTCACCCAGGCAACTATAACCATGACAACCCCTTGCACAATAAGGGCGTGTTATGCATTTGGGACATCACCTTTGTGAACCCCTCTACCAACCCGGCTAATGAACGAGCCCAGTTGGTTTAGAGCCTCTTTTAAGGATCATCAGCACAGTTGTCAGGTATCAGAATGGCACACACACACTGGTTGTCGGTTAGGGCGGTGCTGGGGATCAGGGTAATCACATACTCAGTCTCCCCCATTCATCATGTCTGTTTCTCCATAAGGAGGAACAGGTAAGGATCAACCTCACTGCTGATCTCACCTCTCTGTGCTTGCGAGCTGCTTTAAGCTCTGTAGACAGGTTATATATAACTGATGTTAGTTGTATAGTTGCACTGGTGAAGTAGCAGACAGTCTGTAAAACACACTTATCACATAGCAGAGAAGTATTAAACTGCCTCTGAGTGAATATCTCTGTACAATCTTTGCAAGAGAATGCATTTTGTGCAGCCTTAGCATAACATGCTTAATCTATCACTGTCATATACACACACAACCAGGTGAAAGGACAGTGAGACAACACAGAGACAGTATAAAGAAATAGAGAAAGGGCATAGAGGGAGATATGCTATGACCTTATCAGTGCTGCTCTGAAGAACAGTGTTCTCTATTTGTGTAATAAATGCTGTTAAAACAGCTACATTAGCATGACTCCATTACAGAGCCGGGCTTCAGACAGCCTCATGCAGCAGTAGCTAAAATGGCCACCAGCCTTCTTCTGGAAGTTCTGGGGTTGCTGGGAGGCAGAAGCAGAATTACACATTAGGCTCCGCCCCCCACTATGGCGCCCGTTTTCAGCGCTAGCGGACCGCTTGCTGTTATGCCCGCCTAATGTCCTGGACTCACTAACCTTGTCTCTGCATTATGCTGCCGGCGGTGGGCTTTTGCTGTGGGAGCCCGCGATGTACACCGCATGCAGCGCGTCTTGGGACTCCCCAGAGACTGAGGTCTCTGTAGCAGGAGACCTCAGCGCACACCGCAAGCAGCTGCGGTGAGGTCTCCCCGGCAGCTCCAACGGCGCAGACAGGCAGGGGCAGTGAGCTGCCTGTCTGTGTCCTCAATTGCTGATTGAAGATATCATGAGAGAGAGAGAGCCCTAAGGAGAATAGGTCCAGCTCCCAGGGCACAAATTTTAGACTGATCTGTAGGGGGGTATAGAGGGGGAGGAGCTAGCTACCATTCAGTTTTTTTCTTAAAGGTGCCAGCTCTCGGCTATCCCACATCTATACCCCACTGTACTGAGACTCCAGTGTCCCCTAGTGGATGAAGGAGAAATAGAGTAGAAAACTAAAGTATGTATTCTTTGTTTGTAACTGGGGAGCCACCGCATCCAAATAACTGCCCCCAAGGGTATAAAAAGTAGCTACAACCATACAGGGTAGCCTCTATTAGACACCCAGGTGTAAAATGACACCTTCAGCATGATTCTAACTAAATTTTGCAACAAGGCTCCCCCAGGAATCATTGCTGATCAATGGAATCACTGCTGATGTCCATCTACAGCATTGAGCCAAGTATTATCATTAAAACCTTCTATTTTGCTTATTAATACTATAATATTGTACCACCCAGATGTATTAAAAATCACATCTAGACTTTAAGCCTCTTACCACCCTGCTTCGCCATAACAACATAAGATACCGTTGGGGTTACCCCTTCTGCATTCTAATATGGCACCAGAACCAGCTACATGTGGCTCGATCTCTCCTTGAAGCACAATCTCTTCTTCCAACACTGGGAATATCTGAAGAATTTGTCCCTACATCCTCCGCCCCTTTCCCCCAAAGGACTCGACAGACGACTCAACGCCCTCCTCAATTAGAATGGTCTACTGTTCCTGCGTCTTCCACTATGACCCCTGAAACGCTCTACTGGTTTACTGTTACACTGTTTTTATGGTTTCATGGTGGGGCCCCTCCACTTGTGAGGACACTCCCCCATTGTGAATACTTTATACTGTAGCCTCACTATCTATATTTGGAATTCATTTAGTCTAATTTTTATATATTTACAGAGGTTTGTGTAGTTATGTTTTGGTGAGGCTATGGTGTTATAATGATTATAATGTATGTGTATACATGTGCATACCTTAACTGTTCGCTTATTACGGCCTTATGGAGACTCTGTTGAACTGTTTGTGTGTATCAGTCCATACATGTGCTAATCCCAGTTAGGTCTTGTTTGGGATGATTTATCCCTCGATTCATTGCCATTCCTTGTTTATTATTTTTCCATGTTTCTATTGTACTTCCCTTTCTTATTTTATATGTTCCCCTCCTTATATTATTTTCCCTTTTTGCATAACTTTGGCTCACCTATATATTCTCCTACTTCTTGTGGTTTCCTCTTTTTTTTTTTTTTTCTCTTTATGCTCCACCTGTACGATATTACACTTTTTTCTTATTATATTCTTACTATATTTAGGGCTTGCGGGAGGGCCCTATTTTTTCTCTATGACATCACTATGGATATGCGGCCCACTTTTGCCACGCCCCTACAGGGTTTTGTACCCATTTCCTGACCTATGTGCTTTCTTAGAGCATAGTTCCCCTCCCCCCTGTCAGCACCCATGGCCTTGGACTCTTGGGCCATTTGGCCGACCTACCTCCCTTTTCCCTCACCAGTTTGCCTTCCTTCTCAAACAGGACAATCCTCTCCTTTCTATATGCCTGATGACGTGCCATTTTTCCTTACTTTTCCATTCTCAATTGTTTTCTTCTCTAGCCTTCCTCTCGACCATCGCTCATGGGTCTTAAGGTACTCTCCTTCATCGTGAAGGGCCTCAACAGCCCTCAAAAACGTAGCAAACTCTTTACCACTCTTAATTTGTACAAAGGAGACTTCGTATTTCTCCAAGAAACCCACTTTTTGCGAAATCTCCATCCAGAACTTTGGTCTAAAACCTATCCCACCACTTATCACGCTTGCGACTCTAGGCAAAAAAAACGAGGTGTTGCTATACTCTCTGCCCGCCACCTCACTTTTGATATGATCGACTCCTATGAAGATAAATAGGGCCGCTTCCTTATTCTTGTGGGTAATCTTAACAATACTCTTTGTACCATTGTCAATATATATGCCCCTAACCAAGCCCAGCCTACTTTTTTCACTAGACTAGATACCCTTCTCTCTCATAAACGGCAGGGTTCCCTCATTGTATCTGGTGATTTTAATGCAGTTCTGAACCCCTCACTAGATAGATCTACCTTGGGGGCCACTGACTCTAACAGGGCGGATCTCCGCAACTCCAAGGCACTGCTTGATCTCATGAAGTCCCAGCTTCTCTACGATTCCTGGTGGGTTCGAGAGCCCCTTACTCGGGAGGTCAAACTCGTATTCCCGTATTGACATGATCCTGCTCAGCCACGACCTAGCCCTACGACTTGTGGATGTTCGTGTCCATCCTTTGATATGGTCTGATCGCGCTCCAAACTCAGCTGACCTCTCCTGTATCACTGAACACCCTCGTCCAAAGACATGGCGTTAAAATGATACTATTCTTCATTCTCGCGATACAATCACCCGTCTCAAAACCCTTCTTACGGATTATTTTCAATTAAATGCTCTCCCAGGCACTTCTCCCTCCACACTCTGGTTGGCCCATAAAGCTGTTCTACGGGGACACCTGATTAGTATAGCCTTCAAAACTAAAAAAGATTTTTTAACTCGTACTAACTCCCTCTCCATCCGCCTCCAGCAACTGGTGTCACAGCATAAACATTTTTCTAGTCCTTCACTTCAACAAGAACTTCTCACTGTTCGACATTCTCTTGCTCTCCTTTTTCCCCAACACAAGGCTAAACGTCTAAAATGGTTACACCAAACCTTTTATGAAAAGGGAGATAAGGCTGATAAGATTTTGGCATCTAGGTTCTGTGCGACTCGAACCCATAGAAACATCCTCATGATTAAAAACTCTCAGAATCCACCTTCTTCACGACCCGGCAGCTATTCGTTATGAATTTCAGAGCTTCTACAGTAACTTGTACAACCTGAAGTCTGCATCATCCCCTACTTCTGTCCCACCCACTGAGACGGCAATTCAGGAATTTCTTTCCGCTGCCAATCTTCCTCAGTTGTCCCATGAGGCTATCAGGGATTTGAGTGAGGAGATCTCGGAGGAAGAAATCATAAACTCCATTAAACAGCAGAAATCCGGCAAGTCCCCTGGACCTGACGGCTTTACAGCTGCATACTATAAAAAAAATGTATGGAACATCTGGTTCCCCACCTGCACTCCCTTTTTAATGATGTTCTACAGGGGGGCTCCTTTCCTACAGATATGCTAGAAGCCAGAATCGTTGTGGTGCCTAAGGAGGGTAAGGATCCACACAATTGTGCTAGTTATAGACCTATCTCCCTCCTCAACCTAGATGTTAAAATATATGCCAAAATTTTAGCCAATAGACTTAACCAGATCCTTCCCTCCTTAGTCCATTATGATGAGGTCGGCTTTGTCCCGGGGCGTCAAGCTCGGGATAATACCCGTAGGACCATAGATTTAATTCAAACCATAAATTCTAGGAGGTCCCCGGATGTTATCCTCTCTCTCGATAGGATCTCCTGGACCTTTATGTCCCAAACCCTACGATCATTCGGGATATCTGGAGACTTCCTGACTGGTGTCATGGCCCTCTATTCCACTCCCTCTGCTACTGTTTCCACCAATGGTGTCCCTTCCAACCGTTTCCTTATCTCAAATGGCACCAGGCAGGGGTGACCTCTGTCCCCTTTGATCTTCGCCCTAGTGATAGAACCTCTGGCCTCCCTCGTCCAACTAAACCCTAGCATTCATGGAGTGCAGGTTGGGAATTTATCTTTCAAAATCGCCTTTTTTGCCACCAACATTTTACTTACCCTTAATCAACCCCGGATATCTCTACCCAAACTTTACAATTTATTAGACCGCTATGGTGTGCTTTCCAGATATAAAATACATTTTTCTAAATCTGAGGCCATGCTCCTCCATATTCCAAGATGCTGAGGCCCTTAAATCCTCCTACAGCTTTAAATGGCAACGTAGGAAAATCAAATACCTTGGGATCTTCTTGACATCCTGTTATGATCTTTTATAGTCAGGAAAATTTTCCCCAGCTTTTTACGAAACTACAAGCGGATCTAATTTCCTGGAAACAGCTAATACTCTCGTGGCTGGGCAGGATCATCACAGTCAAAATGAACATTCTCCCTACATGGCTCTGCCTTTTCCAGACCCTCCCAGTGGCAGTTCCCTTACCCTACTTCAAAACCTTCAGAAATGTATCAACCATTTTGTTAGGAATGATAAACACCCTCGGCTATCTTTAAAAAAAACTTATTTCCAAAGGAGGTAGAGGTCTCCCGGATTTTAAGCTCTACTAACTGGCTTCACACTTTTCCCAAATTATTTCCTCCTACTTCCCCTACGGAACATCCTCCTGGCTTGATTTTGAGTCCAGCTATATCAATTCCCCAGACCTGTCTTCCCTATGGGGCCTACAAAAGAAACACCGTCGTCCTCCCTCTAACCTTCCTCCAACACTTAAATCCTTTTACACATAAATTTGCTATTACCACTCCTATATCTCCTCTTACCCCCATATGGTGTAACCCCAATTTCCCCCCAGGTTTGCATACGACCCGTACGAAGTGGTGGATAACAGTGTCCCTTAAATTTCCTGATGATTTTAGCTCACAAGGGCTCTGGCTTTCCCTCTCAGACCTACAATTGCAATGTCCAACCCAATCCCTAAATCCCTTTGAATATTTCCAAATACGACACTTTTTAGGCTCCTTAACACAGACCCCACTTCTCCGCAACCTCACTCCTTTTGAACGACTCTGTAAATATTGCCCCATGTCTAAAGGGATGCTCTCTCAAATATACGGTATTCTCATCGATGCTACTCTTCCTACTAATAATCCTCATGAATCCTCCTGGGAGATAGATCTTGGTCCTCCACCTGACGAAGAGGCTTGGGACGACATGAGACTCGCAATTGCTAAAACCTCTACCTCTACCAGTCTTAAAGAAACCTCTTACAAATTATATTACCATTGGTACTATACTCCAGTACGTCTCTCCCATATGTTCCCTTCTGCTTCACCCCTCTGTTGGAGAAACTGTGGCCTCCGATGTACTCTCGCCCATATCTGGTGGACCTGCCCGGCTCTTGCACCTTTCTGGACCTCGGTTCATGCTCTCCTGAACACTCTTTGGAAACCCGATTCCAAAGGACCCATGGACCTTCCTTTTAAGTTAACCCCCTCCTGATCTTAGCAACCGCTCCGTTAAATTGCTGTCCCATATTTTAGTTGCTGCTAGAAGTTTGATTGCCCGTAACTGGAAAAACCCCCTTCCACCAACCCCCTCTGCCCTAAAATCACAAATCCGGCATATAGCGGAAATGGAAAATATTACCTGCTATCTTCATGATAGAGGCCATATGTTCTCTCAGGTTTGGGCACCGTGGCTCTCATACAATAGCACTTCGCCACCTCTGCCCCCCACGCTCACTACCCATATGTGATCCATGCACGTTGGCTGAGTCTGCTCCCCCCAAACCAATTCCTCTTTGACAAACCCCCCTAATTAACTGGATACTTTTCTCTGCTGTTCTCCAATTGGCACGTTTGTCTTCCTGATAATGCTTCTTGTCTAACATCTGGTATTCTTTATGGTATTTTCCTTCCCTTGGTAGTCCTGTCCCCCCCTCCCCACATATACTTATTGCTAATTATTTTATTTAAAAAAAAGGGCTCATTTGTTATGTTTATTATACTTGTGTTTTTCCCATATTTTGTATTTTTTCTGTGAGCTTTCTAAATAAAGAATTAAAAAAAAAAAACACATTTAAAGATAGGTGCTCCAATAGGATCCTGACTCTTATGTATCAGCAATCAATTTGCCAATTTAATTACGTGGTATTTTCACTGATCTTCCATTGGGAAGAATTCATCTGTCTCAAATACAGCATTCAAAATAGGATATTTTTCCCAAAAGAGCTGACAATTACAGGAAATTCAAATATCCAGGAGATTTGAAACAACAAAATGTGATTCTTTCCAAAACAGACAGTGAAAAATTGGGTGTAGGAAATGTACAAAAGGCACTGGGAGTGCTGAAGGTGTGTAGGACTAGGTGAGATTGACCCTGCTGTCTTCTGCCGTGTGCATGCTATACTACCAATCTATCATCAAAGCACTTACTGTAAAGTGGCGCACACTGCAAAATGCATATAGCAGCCCCATTTTGGATTGTAATCCATATTTTGTAAATAATGGAGGAACCATAAAAAGGTTTTCAAGCTTAAATGTATTGATCAAAATACGATCTTATATCTCATACCTTAATTTTGTAAGATATAAGTAGATTTGCATAGGTGCTGACAACAACTATGTTTTTGTTACATATAGTACAGTAAAGGCAATAGGAAATGTCAAAGATAAAAAAAAAGTTGGTAAAATCCAATACTTTCCCATTTTAAAAAAAAATTAAAATGTAAAAAAAAACAACGGATGTCCAGACCAGCTTCACTTACTTTGACAGAGGCAGAGTAAGTACACTTTACAGCTGGTGTATCAAAACAGGGGAAGAAGGAGCGGTTGCAAACAGAGTGCCCTTGAGTGAAGACAAACAAATCAGAGCTTCCATATGAAAGTTCGGGATCCAGCCACCATATCTGAAAAAAAAAAAAAAAAAAAAGTTTGTTCGATTAAATGTTCTGCTTGTCAACAGGAGGACGTGCTGGATGCGAGGGTTACATATTAGTAAATCAGGACCACCACATAGATCAACTGCTTTCTGAGTCCTTTAGGAGAAAAGCGCTATATAAATAAATTATTAATCTAAAGAAAAAAGCAATTTGTTATACTGCCAATGTTGAAGGCTTATTCACACCAGCACTATTTTTTTTTTTTAACAAATCCTGTGGACCGGCTTCCATCTTAGGTTTTATTGTTCAGATGCTCTCATTTAAATTTTCTTTTAACAGTACTGTTGACAATATAGACATTACAGTATTATACATTCATTATGGAGGATTTGAGGCCAACGCAACATAAACAAGTAGGTGTTTTTGGTATAATCACTAAAAGGTTGTTTATTCTTTTTTCACTTATGAACACTGGAGGATATTTGGTCTGTACAGGCTACAAACAATAGAATGTTCAGTCCTTCTGCACATACAATATAGCTGTGAACAGCTTTTACAGATATATCGCATTGGCCATGCTGCATGGCATATGTTATCTATACTGTACAGATATATCGTTCACATCTTATAGTGTGTACACATGACCTAATGACCGCCCGTCATGTTGGCCGAAAGAACCATTCCAAACGACATGAAAATTGGGCGGGCACTTTGAAACGGGTTGTTCTGTCCAGACAGATATTGCGGCTGATTGGCGAGTATATACGATTACCAAAATTGGCCGGTCGGTGGGTCTGTTGTCCAAGTGTGTACCCCACATTAGACAGCTTTGATGACAACATAATCCACCTAATTGTAAATAACAATGTTCCTTTAGGTGATAGGTGTTGGGACCCCAAAATGTATATCAGCCTGTTTTTTTTTTTTGAGTCCTCTTTTTAGTAAGTATGCAAAACAAAAATTTTGGAATATACATTTTTAAAGTCCTATAACAACAACTCCCCTCTCCCCCCCAAAAAAGAAATGTGGTGCACTAATAAATAGAGGCTAGCCTGTGTCAATACTTGCAGCTGACAAGTGAGGGATTCCGTCTATACCCTCCAAAAATAACAATATAAAAAGATATAGAGATCTGCGCCGGTAAGCTGTTTTAAACATATCAATTTATTCAAACGATACAATCAATAAAATAGACTGAACTACAGTTTATTTACAAACACATTGTACATATATTGTATCAAATTGTAAAAAATAGAAACACTGTATACATAAAAGTAGATAGAAAACACAACAGTGTCACAAAAATAAATAATGACTGAATTGCTGAAAAACCTGAAAGAAGCCACAGCGTCCTATAAGAATAAAGTATACCTGTTATGAATAACCAGAGTCTTAATCAATGTATATTGTCAATAACACAGTTTCTCTGGACTGCAGGCAGACCTTTTGATAAAACGCCTGGGAGAGGGAAGAAAAGTGTCAAGGAGAGACATAGATTAAGTCAGGGCTCGACAAATCCCGGGGGCCAGGTCGCCATGGCCTTCAGATTTTGCTGCCTGGCTACTAGATTTTGCAGTGAGGGAGGAAGCAGATCCACATCAGCTCTGGTGGAGATTCGTGCCTATAGTATTGTGGTGTTCATATCATGCACAGGAGTGCATGGGCTGAGTGTCGCCTGCAGTGACGGCTGTGCCTCTGTCCGTCCCGGCCTCCACTGACTCCTCTCCATCCTGGCCTGCTCTGATCCCTGCTGTCTGTCCCAGTCTACGCTGATTCTCCTGTACGTTCCGGCTGTCTACTGTCTCCTATCTCCGGCTGCATATAGCTCTACGGTAGTAGGGTCTATGGTGTGACCACGAGGGGAGGGGGGTTTTGTTGTACTTTCTGGCACCATTGTTTTATATGAAATGTGGTCTGTTATTACTGGAAGGTGCGGGGTGGAGCAGGGGAATTGTGCAGAGCAGTGAGGGGGCCTCCATGTTACTGTATCCATTTAACTGTGACCATTTTGTGGATTAGTATAGTGTGTATAACAGTTGCATAACACACAGAGCTGTGCTCCTCACTCCTGTAATTTTTTTTTTTTTTTTTGGGGGGGGGGGTCGGTAGTCTGGCTCCTGCACTTTCATCCTGGCTCCTAGATTTTAGAAAAATTTGTCAATCCCTGGATTAAGTGCTGCAATATCATTATTGCTCTACCTGAGAAGTTGTGGACATAGTGTTAAGCAGCATTAATTTTCGCATGGAAAACAGTCAGTGCTGTACCCGGAGGTTAGTGGTGATCCTGTCGGGTTCCACTGGGAGGCACACACCGCAGCCAACATCTTACTGCTCTAATGAGCGGCTAAAGGAGTGCTGCCCTTACCTACACATACAGAATTTTAAAAAGGAGCCAAAATACAGCAGACAAACTTTTGTTTTCCAATTGGACTAAGTGGTATAAATACCCTGCAAGGTTTTCTCAAAATTGGTGGCACAGTACCATATATGAACAGTGCTTCTATTAATACAACGGTTCCTTTTGAAATATCCATCAGGAGGATTTCTAATATAGTGTCTGCAAGTCAGGGAACCTGTGTGTTGAGAATAGACATTGATTAAGAGTCTGGTTATTCACAACAGGTATCCTTTATTCTCATAGGATCCTGCGGCTTCTTTCAGATTTAAAAAAAAAAATTCAGCAGCTTTTTATTTTTGTGAGACCGTTGCATTTTCTATCCACTTATGTATAGTGCTTCTATTTTTTAACATTTGATACAATATACAATGTACAATGTGTTATTAATGAACTGCATTTCAGTCTATTTTATTAATTGTATCGTTTGAATATACTGATAATTTTATTTATATAGTGCTTTTTTTTTTGTTTTTATAGGACTCAGAGTTGCTTTACAGACATCAGAAAACATGGTACATTGTACAAGAATTTGGTATTGCAGAAAAAAGAAAACCACAGAGATAATTAAAAACAACCAAAACCTAGAGAGCACAATAAGCATATTGCGGGGTTGGTGCAGACATTTTGGGAAATACCTTTCACAGGTTATATATCCCACCCACGAAAGGTACCAGATATGTTTAAAACAGCTTTTGGGATTAGTGTGTGTTAATATCAGTGCAGACATCTATCTAGTTTTTAGAATACAGGTTGAGTCTCCCATATCCAAGATGCGACATGGGGTATTTTGGATATCGGAATATTCTGCATTTTGGAATATTTGCATGTCATTTTCTATAATTTTGTGGCTCAAACAAAGTTTGTGTACATACATGAAATTCATTTATGTTTTATATACACCTTATACACAAAGCCTGCAGGTAATTTTATACAATATTTTTATACTTTTGTGCCTTAAACAAAGTTTATGTACATAGAACCATCAGAGAGCAAAGGTTTCACTATCTCGGTCATGCTAAAAAAAAATAATCAGTATTTCAGAATATTTGGATATGGGAGACTCAACCTGTAATAACCAGTGACAAATAGGAATTTATCTAAAAGAAAGGTCAGCACCACTGCCTTAAGAGCAGAAATTCTAAACCTATTTGCAACACGGCTGACAGCATAAAGACACAAAGCATTTAACCCCTTCACTGCCAAGGATGAGTGAGAACTACCGGGATCCAGAGAAGGATGAAAACTTACCTGAAAGTTCTCCCTGCTGTCACTTGTACATGGGAGGGTTCGGTGCTTGATGATGTCATCATGCCAAGGCCATGTTGATATCATTAATCACCGCCCCTTATAGGCAAATCACTACAGACATTTTTGAAAGCCTAGAAACAGGGAAGAGAACATTAAGTGCTCCTTTTCCCCCATTCTGACACCCACAGGCACAGGGTTACAATATTTGAAAGGGGTGTTTTCTCTTTCAAACAACTTGACCCATGAAAAGTTATTCTCTGGTGATCACACATGATTACCAAAGAATATTTTCTCAAAGGTCAACAGAACACCCTTGCACTTGAATAAATCATTAGGAAATTCAGGGACGGGGACACCCACACTGGCTTATTTGTGAAAGGAGAGTCCTGTCTTTCAAACTATGTGGATCTTTAGTGGATATTGCCTGGTGATCACCTGTGAACAAACAAGCTTTAAATGTAATTTTATCTCCAACCAGCAATGTTTACATCCTGTGCACAATAACTGCAGCGAAAGCAGAACCAGGTTGATTGAATCTTAAATATGCTTGCAAAATTCATTTAAATTTGTAATTTTTTTTTTTTAATTACTTAAAATTATTTACAAATGGGATGGGGAACTGGTCAATAGACCCAATCTCTTGTGGATTGTGATTGGTCCTACGATTATAACGTTCTGCTCACCCCAGTCCTGGCTCTGGGTGTAAGAAAAACTATGGAGCCCTGGCTAAAACCGCTGTGCTGGGGTAACAGCTAGGGAAAGTTAAACTATTTAAAGTTGGTAGTGCAACTTTAAAGTCTCGAGATATGATCTACCTTTATTTGGAACTCCTTGCTGTGCATAAATACCAATTCTGTAGAGCCACAGCTCCAAAGTTGAATTAGCCCACATTGACACAAGATAAATATAAGAAATGCAAATGTGGCTCTATAAAGTATTTTTTATTTTTATTACTTAAGACTTACCGCAGGACCCTCTCCCGTGACATAGTGTACAATGACCTGGAACGTCTCATTGGTTTGTAAAGTTTCAGGCACAGTGATGGTAAGTGCAGAGCCATAATCTGTAAACTCTTCGACCCTAAAATCCAATGGAAAGCAGCAGGAGGAGTGAGTGGGCACAGATTCACTGGCACTATGGATCCCACATGGCTGGTTGAAAGTGCAAGGCAGTGCCTCCAAAAAAGGAAAGTCCATAGATGAAAAGTGAGGAGGGGTAACTGTTGTAGAAAAACTGTTATCAGGGGTAGGGGATACTACAGAGTCTGGTGACAAGGTGTAGCATGAGGAAGATGAGCAGGAAGACAGATCAGCTGTGGGGGAATGAGGGACTGTTAAAGTAGCCATAGATGCAAGGCATGAAGGTTTAAGAAAAGCAGCAGGAGTCCGATGGCCATTTATAAAGGGACAACCTGAACCAGCAGGGGAAGCAGCAGCATTGTTTGGGGAACAAGAAAAGTCAACAACACCAGGTAAGGAACATGATGAGAAATTGGGATTTGTTGTACGTAAAACAGAGAGGTCAAGGGGCTCTGGAGTGACTACAGGTGAGCATTCTGATGCTCCATCTCTCAGTGTGGGAGACTCAGTAGTCACATACCATAAGGGCTCAGTGGTTTGAGTGCTGGGAGGTGATTCAGGATGTTCCAAGTTAGCTTTACACACTGGATCACCAGGTACCACCTGGCATATACCTGCAGGGTCATCAGAAGTCCAGGAGTGGTCACCTTGAGGGCAGCTCTGGTGAGCACAAGTGCAGGTGTGGTCACAGGGGGGGCAGGGCTGGCTAGAAGAGGAGAAAGCTTTGTCACTGGGATTCCTGCTTTGCCGACCTGCCCTCCTACATCGCACAGAACTAACTCTGACAACCGGGTGAGTGTCCAAGACCAAAGCCGGCCCTCCAGGTAACAGACAGCTGAGTTCAAGCACCAAGCAACCAGACAGCTCCCTGGTCTCCGGCCGCAGCTCCAGCCCCAGGTGGAAGTGGTGCAGCCGGTAGAGCTGGAAGCTGGAGGCTGAGGCGGGGTCTGGTGGCCCCGGGAGGAAGCGCTGTGGAGAGTCAAGGACAGGCCCCGGGTGCAGAGGCCGGCGGCAACAGCAGAGAGCCGGACACGGCGCGGCCGAGGACATAGCGAGGCCGCAGCTACCGAACCCCCTATAGACGGAAATACGTACAATAGCCGCTGAAACTATGTAAAATCCATTGGAGCCCCGAGAGGCCTAGACCGGGAGAAGCCGCAGCTGAGACCGGCCGGCCCGGGACAGGAAGTGACAGAGCTGGTAGGAGGCGAGGCTTGGCCCGGGACAGCCCACCCGGCATCCAGCAGCTGAGTGAGGACTCAGGATTCGGGTAATAACGTTATTACTAGCCGGGAGTAGGCACCAGTGCTGGGTACGATATTATTATTGTCACTGCTAGTGTCGGTGACAGCGCGCACACCGGGAGCACCGCCGGTGACGTAGCAGCGCCACCATGTAACCAATGTCACGGCCGCCGGGTGACGCTCCCTCCGTTATGCGACCGGCGCTGCCTTACACACCGGCAGTCAGAATGAGAGCGGAAGCCGCGGTAACTTGCTGTACGTATTAATCCCCGGGGCACAGCACAACACACACATCCATGGCGAGGCAGCAGGAAGGCTCATCACAGCGTCTCCAACTTAGTAAAAGGTTTACAGCAGAGCACCCAGGTGATAACCTATAAGGGGGAGAGGCCGACTATCCGGGTGACCCGCTTTTACCATGCGCTATGCAATCATTTAGACCAAGCATGTGTTTTGGATTAAATCACAGCACATTTAAAAAACACACGTCAGAGATCACGGGTTCCGGACTGTAGATAGTAATTAGACAATGTCTAGATAGACCCCAGATGTTAGACAGTCAATAGGTCGACATGGTCAAAAGGTAGACACAATATTTTTTTTAGGGCTTGGTTTAGGCACATACCCCCACGGTTAGGGTTAGGCACCAGGAGGGAGGGTTAGGCACTTACCGGATTGTTAGGATTAGACACTAGAAGGGACGGTTAGGGTCAGGCACCTACCCCGCCAGTTAGGGTTAGGCACCAGGAGGGAGGGTTAGAGTTAGGGTGAAGATTAGGGCTAAAAAAAACAAACAAAAATAACGTGTCAACTAAATTTTTACATGTCGAATTTAGCATGTCGACCTTTTGTACCTGTTTGACCTATTAACTGTGTAACATCTGGGGTCTATCTAATTACTGTCTATGGGGTCTTTTTACTAAGGAGTGATAGGAGACAGAGTGAAAAGTGATAAGGTGCCAGCAGTGGCGTAAGTAGGGTATTTGGAGCCCAGGGCAAATTTGAAAAGGGAGCCCAGGGCAAATTTGAAAAGGGAGCGCCCCCCCCCCCCCCCCCATGTGCGCGCACGTGGCAAAAAATGGGCGTGGTCACTTAAAAATGGGGCGTGTCAACATGACACACCCCTTTATTTTTGAACTGAACATTCCTATCCATATGCACCTTAACCCCAGTAGTACCCCCAGTATGCAGTTGTGGTCCCTCTCATGCAGGCCCATAGTAGTGCCCCTTATACAGTATCCCCAGTAGTGGTCCCTCTTATACAGCCCCCAATTAGTTCCCCTTACTCAGTACCCCCAGTAGTGGCCCCCCCCCAAATGCAGTGCCCCACGTAGTGTTCCCCCTTATGCAGTGTCCCCAGTAGCAGTCCCCCCAATGCAGTGCGCCCAGTAGCGGTATCCCCTTATGCAGTGCCCTTTTATATAGTGCCCCCAGCAGTAGTCCCCCCCCATGCAGTTTTCCCAGTAGTGGTCCCCTTATGCAGGCACCCTGTAGTGATCCCCCCTATCTAGTGCCCCCTGTAGTGGTCCCTGCAGTGCCCCTAGCAGTAAGCCCCTTATATAGTGCCCCCAGCAGTAGTGTCCCCCCCTCCCATGCAGTGCCCCCAGTAGTGGTCCCCCTGATGCAGGCTCCCAGTAGTGACCCCCCCCCCTATCCAGTGGTTCCTGTAGTGGCCCTTCCTATTATTGCCCCCATTAGTGGACCCCGAGTGCAGTGCCTCTAGTAATACTAGGCCCCTTTTAGAATGCCCCCAGTGGTAGTCCCCCCCCCCCAAGTAGTAGACCCCAGTAGAGTAGCCCCCCCCCAGTAGAGGTCCTCCCAATGGCACCCCCAGTAGATGTCCCCCCCCAGTAGTAGCCAACCCCTCCCCCGTTGTGCAGATAGGTAAGGTTTAAAAATAAATAAATATATATAAAAATATACTTACTTGATTCCACGCTGCTCCTGCTCCTGTCTGCGATGCCGCTCCTGCCCTCCAGTCCGCCCGGGCTGGCGCGCTCAGCATTATGGGACTGACGTCATGATGTCATGACGTCAGTCCCATTACCCACTGCAGGAGCCGGACGGAAGTCCGGCTCTTGCAGTGGGTGCTGCAGCAGTCAATGAGAGTCTATCTGACTCTCATTGGCTGCTGTTTAACACACGCATCGCCGCCAGCGCTGGCGGCGATGCGTGTGTTATGCACAGCCTGAGCCCGCCTCCTGGCGCTATTGGGCAAGCGCTCAGGGGGAGGGAACGGGCTCAGGCGTGCAGCACAGGACCGGCGCTGGAAGCCTAGCGCCGGTCCTGTGCAAATGTGTAGCGCTGACCGCACTCATTGCGGTCGGCGCTACACTGGCTATCTAGGGTGGGCAGGCCGGTACCGTGGTCCAACGGCGCCCAGGGCACGAACCCTGCTCGCCCTGCCCTAGTTACGCCACTGGGTGCCAGCCAATCAGCTCCCAACTGTAATTTTTCAAACACAGCCTGTGAGATGACAGTTAGGAGCTGATTGGCTGGCACTTTATCACTTTCTTATCACTTTTCACTCAGTCTCCTAACACTGCTTAGTAAATAGACCTCTCTCTCTTATACCACACCCAGAGATCACTGAGAATGGAGAGTTGATGAGCAAGACTTTCGCACCATTTTTTAAAGTTGCACGGGGGGCGCGTCCGGCCCAACCTTGTAGGCCGCGATAAGCCGCACCCCCTTTCCACCACATGGGGGGTCGTGTTCAGCCCAACCTTGTAAGCCGCACCCCCTTGTTTCTGTTAGCACAGGGGTGTGTGCTCGGCCCCACCTTGGAGGCCGCAGCAAGCCGCACCCCCTTTCTCAACCTAGGGACCAGCTACCATGCGCATAACCACTTTTCTCCTTCATCCACTAGGGGACACTGGAGTTCAAGACAGTGGGGTATAGACGGTGGTAGAGCAGAGCCTGGCACATTAAATAATTCTGAAGTGTGACTGGCTCCTCCCCCTCTATGCCCCATCAGCCCCAGTTTTTAGAATGTGCCCGAGAGAGCCGGTCACATAGGGCTGAGCTCCAGCCCATACTTAGTATTTTTTCTTTTATTTCAACTTTATTTTAATTTCTAGCTTTCACAAAGCATTGAGGACAGGCTGACAGAGTACTGCGTCTGTCAGCCTGCTACATGGAGGCATCAGGAGACCCGCCTCCACTAAAAAGAGTGTGTGTCGGAGTCCCAGGCACCCTGGCAGTAGCTCAGGGAGGACACGCCACAGCTTAATATAGAGGCTGTGTCCGTGCTTCCGAATGCCTAGCCGCAGCCCTGATGCCAGCAGTGGTAAGTATAGCTCTGTTCCCCTTATGGGGAACGGAATTTAATCTGCGGCCCCTCTGCCCCCTCCCAGGCTCAGGTGGTATATACTGTAGTATAACCCCTCCTGGAATCCTGTTATAACGCCGCTAGCGTTGTTACAAGGGGTGGAGGTACCGCGCATAGAGCGCGGATACATGTACAGGGAGACTGTTCAGACAGTCTGTAATGTTGCTGCCTAGCAGCATGCCTGATCCCTGCACGATGAGCGCTGTCTTACTTTATAGAGCCTGACAGCGCTCTGTTTGCTGCTCTCACGAGAGCTGAATCCTCCCTCTGCTATATCCCCACGAGGAGGGAGCCTGCCGCGCCCCGCTACTCCCATAAGGGAGTCTACATTGCGCAGCAGCGCGGCTGTTCCCTGCCGCGCTGGCGCTTGAAGAAGCACTGGGCTTCTGCAGGGGGAGGAGCACAGCCGCCGGAGAGCGATGCTGTTATTCACAGCGCTCTCGGCTGCTGGTTGCGGCGCCGGAGATTGCACCGGCGCTGGCTACAATTGGCCGCATGGCGGGGCTTAGGGAGCTGCTCAGCGCGGCTGTTCCCTGCCGCTTGGTGCTTGTAGAAGCGCTGGCTTCTGCACACAGCCGCCGGAGAGTGAGGCTGTTATTCACAGCGCTCTCGGCTGCTGGTTGCGGCGCCGGTGCTTGTATGAAGATGCACCGGCGCTGGCTATTACGTTCCCGCTCCCCCACTCGCATTATGCTATACCAGCCATTGTTTGCACCCCGCCTGCTTATTGATAAGGGGCGGAGTCTAGTCCATGCTGGCGTGCACAGATGCCGCCATTACCTCCAGCGAGTATTCTAAAACAGCATATGCACCTGCCTTAAAAGGAGCCGGGGCTTATTGCCTGCATCTCCTGCATCCTCACTCTGGAGTTCTGTGGGGGGTGCAACCCTTAACAGGGTTGTGGGTTTTATTCCCAGTACGTCCCTAACTGTTTGGAGTTTGTATGTTCTCCCTGTGCTTGCATATGGCCTCTTCCGTTTTTTTCTTTACTTAAACCTACAGCACCTGGTCTTATTAGGTTTAACGGCACAACTGTGGAGTTTGTAATTTAACCTGCAGTCTTTATATAGATTCTGACTCTGCCTCATCTCTGTTATATTGCACGTTGGTAGTTCCCCTACGGAACTGGGTAGTGTACTGGTTTAATATTATATTAAAAAAAAAAAAAAAAAAAAAAATGAAGCACAGGGAGGAACATGCCACAGGCTAATATAGAGGTTGTGTCCACGCCACTTTGCCCACCACATATCTATCAGCGCCTACGGCCACACGCCCGATCTCGTCTGATCTTGGACGCTAAGCAGCGCCAGGCCTGGTTAGTACTTGGATGGGAGACCGCCTGGGTATACCAGGTGCGGCAGGCTTATTACATTGAACATCTGGGGCAAATATGCTTGATGTGTAACAGAATAATGCAGTGTGTTTCTTCCATCTATAGCTGCCAGAGATCACTCTGCCTAAATGTGTATAGTATGCATAGTCGGGCCACTGTTCTGGCTGCTGCCAGAAATTACGGTTATTGCATATCTTTAACTCAAGGTTACAAAAAGGGTGCGTCCCATCCTCAGGCTTATGCCTCACATTGGCTCACCTTAACAATGAGCCGTACTCTTCTCATGCATATATGTGGCTGCACATATGTTAAATCTCAACAGCCTTCGGTGCTTACCTTAGAAGGTATGCATCTGTGCATCTATATGGATTTATATCTTATTTATTCCCTTCGGCAGCACACACAACACGAAGTAGTAACATATGGCCGTTGTGGTGGTTGGCATTGCTGTCTCGCATCACTGAGGTCATCTTTTGATTTCCATCATCTGGAGCCAGAAGGGCACACCTGATAAGGCGAGTACACCGGTAACGGAAGGGTCCCAGGATGGCAATCAGTCTGGGATAGTACGTTGCTAACATTTCCTGCCCCAACGCCGTAGCAGAATGACAGCCATGCGCGGCACATGAGCAGTCTCCCTGCGTGGAGGTAAGCCACATGTATGTATATACTTGTATTTTAAACTAAACCCGGCGTTAAGACCTGGGGCTCAGTTCCTTCCATGGCTCTAACTATTGCCCATGTTATATTTTTCAAATTATATCGTCACCTACTAATCTTGTATGTAGGTACGCGTAGGCATGTGGGGATTTGTGTGTGTAATATATATATATATATATATGTATGTGTGTATGTATATATATATATATATATATATATATATATATATATATTTTGCTTCTTATCCTTACCATTAAAGCAGGGGTAGGATATGTTCTTCTCAGTTTTATGTCTGATACCTAGCATATTTAAAGAGGATGCTGCGACGAGAGGCTGGACTCTCCTGATCCGGTAGTTTGTTCTATAACTCCGCTTACACCATCTCTCCCTAGGGATTGGGTGGTGCGTGTGTATATGTATATAATTATGGATATGTGTAGGTATGCCTATACTTCCACAATCATTAAGGTACATATTATTCCACGTCTGGAAAGCTGCCAGGGTTTACCAGAAGCTGTCTGTTATACATATTATATGGTGGCTCTATAGACTAGAGTCATGTTCTGCAGCTTACATAGGATAGTCACAGGCTCCTACGGCATTGCTTCTAGTATGGACTCTATACATGTCCTGGGGCCTTCCTGTATGTCCACACATGTATATGTACTTACACCCGCCTCGGGTTATAGTCCTGTTTCCATCAGTCTATATCTACGGCGTCCACTTCGGGGGACCTATTAATTACAACTACACTCTAGGGCGCACTTAGTAACCAACTTGTAAGACACTAGGAATGCAGTGTGTGGGATATATATATGTGTGTGTGTATATGTATGTAGCGTGCTGATCTCCTGGTGCAGGAGTTTGACAACTGACTTACTATGTCGGTACTAACTCTTCCTTTGAAAGAGTTTGCCTTTTCATGCAGCTATGTTTATGTGTGTGTATGTGTATATATACTGATATATTCCCGTTCCTTGTATGAATTTTCCTAATAATTGGAGAAATCTGTTTTTGGCCCTGACTGGCGTTATCACTACATATATATATCTCTTCTTACTTGGGATAATTAACGCATTCTATGTCTATGTACAGGTACCTTTCCCAGTATCGATTCTGGTACTTTATATTATTGTCTTGTCGCATATCTCAATAAAATGGGTATCTGATGGTCCCTTGGGTACATTTCCTCAGTACATAGAGAATCCAGGATCTATTCCATCCTCATGGCTTATTTAGTTAATTTACATGAGGCCTAGGGCCACCCGCCGATATAGGCAGGGTCTGGCCTGGGTTGTATCAGATTGTGGGCGTAATACACACTTCACCATTATAAGTGTTAATGTAAGGATACACTAGCAGACCGTTTTTGGGGTATGTGTAATCTCTATATGGATACATATCCCTAATGGAACAGGCTCAGGTATAGCGTCCTGTTGACGGCCTTCTTGTCTCCACTAACAATTTGCTAGTTTCTACAGTATTTTCTTCTGCAGCATCTCCAGACTGAAGTCCGTGCTGTAGAGCATTGATCTTTGCCCACTGAGGCTACTCTCTGTACCTGTCGTGGTGGGTTGCTGTGAGATGACTAAGGTCAGTGACATTCTACATAGCGTCCAGAGGGTTTCTGGTCGCTCACAGGTAAGCGGGCTTACCCCACTAATACCTCGGAAGATGCTTCCTTTTCATGCATCCTGACATAGCTGTTATTCTATCTTACGCACCCTAGCTGCTGTCCTAGCAGCCTTCAGTTCTTTTAAATCAGTTGGCTGTACACTTTAGAGCTTTCCTGGTGTGTAGGTGCATAGTTGTAACATTGAGATTTGTGACCCTATTCTACTGGAATCTGTTGGGTTTATGGACTGAAGCACATCTATGGGCTAATGCACATTTTTACTATAAAGTGTGACAGTCTCTATGTTCCATACAGGGGGCCTGGTTTGTTTCCTGTTCAGTATCTGTTGATAAATTCAGCACACTGACAGGTACCTGAATGGTACCTTCATAGTTGTCCTAGTGCTTTAGCCTTGCGGATGGGATACTTCCCTATATTGGTAACTCTCCCTGGGTGGAGGTGGCATCCGTGCTCTTTTTCTGCTAAGGGTATCCTGGGTGTTTTCATACTATGTTCCGGCCAGTAGTTGGTACTGACTACACTCTACCATCATGTAGGAAGTTGTCTGCTGTTTGACAGGAGGGGTGGTACTGCCGTCTGACCCACTGGAAGGAATTGTAGTCTCAATCCTCTCGTATCCGCCTCATGCCCAGTGGGATCGCCACTCGTTGACAACTTCTATGGTCTAAACCTTACACTGGTTACCAACCCTTTAGTAGTTGGACCTCGAGAATGGTTCAGGGCGACTGTTAGGTCGTGACTCTTGCCTCCTTGTTTGCTTGGTTAGGAGTCTGTGGACGGGTTCAGCTCCGTCTCTGTATATTGGTATCATTATACTTTTATCTATATGATTGATGTCCCGCAGTGCTGGGATTCTGCTGTCTGAGACTGTTGCAGCTTCCTGTAGTTGTCGCTGGTACGGTTTTCTCGAGTTTTGTTCTCATGTTACTGCCATTCTATGGATTCTAGTTGGGGTTTTTCTGCTCCCAGCGGTCTTGCTTGGTCTGTTTTTGGCTGAGCTTACGGTGTTCTGATGCTTCTCATCTGCGGCTACTCTCTAGCCGTATTCCATTGAATTTACGCTGTAAGTTGTGGAATGTCTGTGACTGTTCAGCAAGGAGCTCTGATTGTCTCCTGGCTCTACGACATGCCTCCAGTCTTGGGCTGTCCCTGTTTCGGTTGGCCGAAAGGTCGGCAAGTTCTCCGCGCTTCCCACCCGGGAGGTTGGCTTTGGGACGTCCCCACTGTCTTGAACTCCAGTGTCCCCTAGTGGATGAAGGAGAAAACAGGATTTTGGTACTTACCGATAAATCCCTTTCTCCGATTCCACAGGGGACACTGGACGCCCGCCCAGCGCTGCGTTCCTGCCGTTTTGTTGGGTCCTTATCTAGTTGTGTGACTGCATGTGTTCCCTGCAGTGGGTTCCTCTGTTCTCCTTCAGTCGGTATTGTTCCGTTCTGTGGTCTTCTCCTTACCGTCTCCTCTCGGGCTCAGTTCTTAAAACTGGGGCTGATGGGGCATAGAGGGGGAGGAGCCAGTCACACTTCAGAATTATTTAAAGTACCAGGCTCTGCTCTACCACCGTCTATACCCCACTGTCTTGAACTCCAGTGTCCCCTGTGGAATCGGAGAAAGGGATTTATCGGTAAGTACCAAAATCCTGTTTTCTTGGCATGCCCCCCGTATGGCCCAGCCGTCTCAAGCTGGCGCCAGGTGTACGGCCTATTTACTGGCGAGTATGCCTGGCCCTCTGAAATCCCCCTACATACCTTGCTCACCATCTCCTCCCGCCACACAAGGTCCCCCACTTGCTGGGGACCGAAGCCCTACCCCGCGACCTCTACCATCTGAGACACTCCAAGGCCTCCTGCTATGCATTGTTGAACAAGTCTAGACCCACATCTGACAGTTGCACCCCGTCCTTCCTGTAAAACCCTTTGCAATGCGCCGAAATGTCTCTGTGCTGTATGACACTCCCATCTTTGCCATCGCTGCCTTTACCTTTTTCTCTCGATACCAGCCCCACTCCTTGCCCCCCTCCATGCCCACCTTGGAATGATGTTTGACCATATAATGTGGGTGTCACTCCATCGCCTCTTAATCCACGCTATGTCTTCCCTAATGCTTTTTAGGAGGTCTAGGGACTTTATTTTACCCCAATCGTTGCCCCCCCATGTGTAACACCAATGCATCCGGGGCCTGCCTTGCTCCCTTTTCCGCTTTCAATAACACCTTTCCCACCTGGTCCCACAACATCCACCTGTTACCGAACCAGTAAACCGACCCTATCTGCAAGGCCAATCCCTGCCCATATGCCCTAGCGGCCGTGCTGTTCTCCGCCCAATGGACATAGGAATGTCCCACAATCCATACTTGACTGGAACCCGCCATGCCTGTGGAAAATAAATCAAATTAACACCAGTGGGGAGGAGGTTATTGAAGCACAAATTCCTCGCCAGCAGCCCCCGCAGCAACCACAGGCCTAATATATCTCTTGTAGCAGCCTGACCTCCACCCCCCCTAGCTTTTTTATCTCTGCTATTGAGCTCCCCTCGCAGGCAGCAGAAGTCGCCACCCCGATCCTAAAGGAATGTGTTCCAAACTTCCTGGGGTTCCAACCTAAAGCTGAAGTGTACCTTTTGAAAACAGCTACAAATTGATATTTTGTTAAAACAGTCCCATCGCTGTGTATGAGGAAGTTAACTCCCCCTGGTGGCCTAATCCGCACAAAATCCTTGGCTTCCGCCACTGGACAAACATTCCTGGTTGCACACTTCTTGAGCTGGACCCACCTGCCTTTCCCTCCTTGGTCGGTCTTGGACCTGTGTACTTGCATAGCACTAAGGGCCTGATTCAGAGCCGGACGCTCTGACAAGAGCGCTCGCTCTGAATCAGGGCTCTCCTACCTAAAATTGGAGCGGCCTCCTGGCCGCTCGCATAGCTGTGGGTGACCACCCACAGCTTATTCGAGCGGCCAAAAAGATGGTCATCGGGCTTGCGACGAGACCCTGCAGTAGGGTCTGGCTGCCGCAAGCCCAGGAGTGCTTTTGGCTCTATCAGAGCACAAGCACTTGTCAATGAAAACAAGGTCGTCAAAAAGGAAACCCATGACCCTGAAACTATCCGGGTGAAGGGGAAGCAGCATAGATGCCGACTCAACATCCAGTATAATTCCTTGCCTGATGAAATGACTGATACTGCACCGAATTTTGCTCGTCATCCAAGGCGTCATTTACCGACACCCCTTCCGGGAAGGATAGCTGCTGAATTAGCCTGAATTTGCCTGGAGCCTTCTTGGGGTACTAAACCTGGAGGTGAGATGACCAAATTTGGTAGCGGGGGCCCATAAAAGGTCCCGCCATCCTACCCAAGGCCACCTCCTTCGCAATTTTCTCCCTTGCTGCCACTGGACTCACCCTAATTGATTTCAAATTTCTATTACACACTGTCGGTTGCACATTCCTATTTACTGGGATCCTAAACCCCTACTGCAGTAGTTTTGCTTCCTGCCATATAGGATACCTGGCCAGCCACTCCAGAATCCCACCCAGCATCACTAGGCTAGTTGCTTTTGCTAGGGACAAGTGCTGCGGGAAGTTTTTGTTTTTGGCCTCCCCTTCTCTTGACGCAAACCTTTGAAGGATGATTCCCATTGCAGACCGAGCAGGTGTGACTATATTTACAGAACGTTCGGGTGCACTGTGAATCATTAAAGGCATAGCATCTGAACTTATCCTGCTTAAGCGCGCTAGGCCTCCCTGCGTTCCACTTTGGCGCAACATTTCCCCTGTCTGCTGGGCCGCCGGCCTGCGTCCTAAGCCATCGATGTCTCTAGTGCCAAACTTAATGGGCTTATTCCCCTGTGACATTGCTCTAAAGGTAACATCATACACTCGCCAAATGGACTCGCCCTGTACACTATCATTTTGCTTTGGTATCTGCTCTGCCAATTCTCCCAACTCATGGTCTACTGCTCCCCCTTGAGGCAAGAACCCCCCCCCCCGACTTCGTCTGCGCTACCAGCCCTAGCTGGCTGCTAGTTGTGTCTGCCCCTGGGCCGCTCAATTTATTCTTGTTAGCGGCCCTGGGTGCACAGAGCTGCTCCCTGCACACTGCGTCATCCTCTGAATCAGAGGAGCTGTGACCATCCCTGCTCTGTGAACCAGTAGCCTGTGTGTTATGATTCCCAGCAATACTGACTAATGCGCCACCAACCTCATTTAGTTGCACCCTCCCCACAGTCCCCTCACTAACATTATCATTCTCACCATTCTTGCGTTTCGCTAAGGTATGTTCCTGGGCTGCGCTGGACTTGGGGACACCCGACTGCAGAATTGTAGCTATTCCGGCTGCGATGGACGTGGCGACAGCTCCTGCTGGGCTGGACAAGGCAGCAGCTGTAACTAACTCTTCTGCTGAGTTAATTGCAGCGACCCTTACCGGCCCGGTTGCTCCTGGTGCGCTGTATGGTGCAAATACCCGCGAAGAAGCTCCCTTCTGCGCTGCACTTGAAAGGTGTGATTGCAGTGGTGTGGTCCCCGTGGGTTGTACCTGCCTCTCCCTCCTGTTGTCCACACTTGCCGTGGCCTGGACTTCAAAAGACTCTTGCCTTTGCTGCGATGAAACGCTGGGCGTGGCTTAATGCTCGCTGATACCCCAGGTTAAGTGGTGCCAGGCCATCTGAACTTGTTGTCGTGGAGGTGAGGTATACTGGGAGGTGCAACTTAGGCGGTCCTGCAGTGTCCTTGTAAACCGTCCATCCATCTCATGTGCCCCTCCCCCATCCTGCCGTCTAGGGGTGAACTTGGGTTGCTGTAATGTTGGGTTGCCGCTATGAAATCCCATGATCTCTGCGGCTCCTGGTCTCCCCGGCCCTGCGAGCCTAGCTGGGGTTGTTTGTGGCCCCAGTGATGTTTTGGATAGTGCCGAGGAAAGTTCCCTGTCCGTACATGGCACCGCAACCCCCTGCTCCTCCTTTCCAGAGTCCGGGCCATCTGACTCAGTGGCCTCCGTTATACCCGACCCATAAAAAGATTGCTCCGGACTCACCCCCGGCCCTCCGTTCTCCCTGCACGCTGCAATTTTTTCTTTGCCTTGCCTGCATTTTTTTGTCAGCTCGCTCTTCTTGTAACTCTTCTGACCACCAGGTGGCACCCATGCTGCCTTTCTTTTCCATTGGTGAAGTTGCAATCCTTCTTCCCCGTCTGCTTGCTGCAGCTGCCAAGACTTTCATTGATCTTCCTCCCTGAAACAGGCGGGGAAAGCTCTTCTCCTTTCTGGCCGATCACCATGCTCCTACTCTGGTTGCTGCACGATCCCCACAGCACCTATACCTTTTATGTTGGAGGGTTGTGCTGCGCTGTCTGTCCTAACTTCTTCCTGCAAGTACACTGTCTCCCTCCCCTCCTGCCCACCTTTATATTGCCCCTGGTGGCTTCCCCCCTAGCCTGACCACGCTGCCCCACTGGCCAGTATTCCTCCTTAGGTGTTAAAATAGGCTTGTGTCCCTTTGCCCATCCCCACAGCTTTCACGCCGTGGGCTGCCTTGCGCCCCTCCCCCTTACAGGGCACCAACGCCATTATGGCGTCCTCCGCTTTCATTCCGCTTACCGATATCCCCCTAGACCAGTAGCACTTAGCCTGGGTATTACTGCCAGGGGTACTTGCTGTCACTTTAAAGAGTACTTTAAGAATGTTCTGTAATGGTGGGTAGGTTGGAACATCTGGAAGATAATTAGACACATACTGTAGGGTAGTGTCTAGATTCCCTTCGCAGAGAGGACCCTGACATCATCAGCTACTGTCCAACGTCATTCCCTACCATCCATGTGGGCATAGAGGGGGAATATAATCTTGTAGCGAGTCACCGAGCCCGAAGCGTGGTGAGCAAACAACTTTTTTCTTTAGATGGGCTTTATGGGCATAGAATTGCACTTCCACTCTCACTCATGTTACTTCCAGGTCCCTAGTGTGAAGGGGAAATGAGCTCTACCCATACTGTAGGTGGAGTATCCATCAATGGGCCCATCTGTGACTACCATCGATGGCACAAAAATCATCTATGGTGAACCATTGATGATTTGCATCATTGTGGTCACTTCAGCTGCACGCACGGCGGACCGCGGGCCAATCAAAAGTGGGACGGGGCTTAGTGACAAAAAAAATAAATCTGATTCCACTCATCCATCGATGGCAGAGAACCACTGGTTCTCTGAAATCGATGGCAAAAGTAGTTGACATCAGCTGGGAACCTCTTAATTACAGTGGGGAACAAAAAAATGTTTTCATGCCAAGGATTTAAGATCGGTTTGAGAGTACTCGCAGGTCCTATTTTCGCATTAGATCTTCGCTATAGCTGCATTGGCTCCAGTTTTAAAGTTAATGAAAAATTATAAAATTAAATTATTTTCAACATTTGAAGTACCTTACTAGTCTAGGCCTGCTTAACAGAATCAACTTGGTTTTGCTTTTTTAATAACTACCCTCTTTCAACAATAACAAGAGTTTATTTTATTTATGATCACGTAGCTGGTAGTCACGTTTGAAACACATAACACATTCAAATCTCCTCACTAACGCTGGGAGGAGGCGTGGCAGTGCACTGCCGAGCGTGCTTGGACATCCTGAGACCACAGCCACGCCTCCTCCCAGCATACAGAGAGGAGCAATGGAGAGGACCGAGTGACGCAGTTAGCACACCTCCTGTTCCTTTGTACAGCCCTCTCTGTCCCACCACAACCAATTTCCCGCCGTTTGGGCTTGTTTTGTTCAGTACGTTCTCTGCTTTTGTTGGGAGTTAGCACTGAATGTGTGAAACAAAACGTCTTCGCCGTAAAAATAAGTTCTTCTCGGAGACGGTGTACTAACAACCCCGATGTTTTTTGTTATATTTGTGGCAAATATAGTGTTGCAAAAGAAAGAAGAGATATAACTGTATTCAAAAAACAAGCGTATTATGCTTATTTTGGACGTCACATAAGCCAGCAAGACAAGATTTGGGTGCCTCACAAAGTTTGTAAAACCTGCGTGGAATCACTCCGCAATTGTACTAAAGGTGATCGAAAAGGATTTAATTTCAGCATACCTATGATGTGGTGTGAGCCAAAAGATCACTTGTGTGACTGCTATTTTTGTGCTGGAAATGTGAAGGGTATGAATCGATTTAAGAAACGCAAATGAGAATACCCAAGTATGATTCTGTAAAATAACCGATACCACATAGCGAAGATTAACCTGTACCATAATATAGTTCTTTGTGCGAAATTGAATGCGATTATGTGGAAATGTTAATTTCATCCAGTGCAAGTGGCAACACAGATGAAAGTGAGTTTGAAGAAAGTTCCTCTACTGTAAACAAATTTTCTCAAAAGGAACTAAACTATTTCATTTGTGACTTGAATTTATCTATAAAAGGAGCTGAGCTTATAGCATCCAGACTTCAAGAAAAGCACTGTCTTGAGCCGGATGTTACTATAACGTCGTATCGAAATAGAGAGCAAGCCATACTGCCCTTCTTTAGCCAAGATAACAATCTTGTGTATTGCAGAAATATTCCGGAACTTCTCCAGATGATGGGCTTACCAGAATATCGAGCAGAAGACTGGCGGCTCTTTTTGGATAGTTCTAAAAGGAACTTAAAATGTGTATTACTGCACAGTGGGAATACATTTGCGTCGATTCCTATTGGTCATTCAACACATCTTAAATAACAGTATGAAAATATCAAGTTAGTCTTAGACAAAAATTGCTTATTCTCAGCATCAGTGGTCTGTTTGTGTAGATTTAAAAATGGTAAACTTTCTTCTTGGGCAGCAAAGTGGATATACTAAGTATGCTTGTCACATATGCTTTTGGGATAGTCGTGCAAAACAATAGCACTGGCAGCAAACCCTATGGCCTCCAAGAGAAGTTATAACTGTAGGAGAAGCCAACATTATTCATGAGCCCTTAATTGACAGGAAAAAAAACATACTGCCGCCTCTCCATATCAAACTGGGTTTAATGAAACAATTTGTAAAGGCATTGGACAGGTCAGGCGACTGTTTCACATATATTTGTCGAACATTTCCATCTCTTAGTATTGAAAAATCAAAGGCAGGAATTTTTGATGGCCCACAGATACGGAAATTGGTGAAGGATCCAAATTTTACCACATCTATGACTGAATCTGAAGCATTGCTGAGTTATGTGTCTGTCATTCAAATTTTTTTAGGCAATCACAAGGCAAACAACTTTCATGAATTAGTCCAGAACATGCAAAAATGTTTTGAGAAAGTAAGTGCCAACATGAGTATTAAAGTAAATTTTTTGTACAGCCATTTAGATAATTTCCCGTCCAATCTAGGAGATTTAAGTGAAGAACAGGGGGAACGGTTCCACCAGCATATTCAGGTAATGGAAGAAAGATATCAAGGAAGGTGGGATCTGTCACAAGATGGCCGATTACTGTTGGGAGTCTGCAGAGGGACTACCCGCAACAAGAATACAAAAGAAAGTCCTACAAAAAAACAGTTCTCATAGCTTCCTAACACTTATAAAAAGACACAGGATAATTACATACATAACATTTTACGAATCAAATTTAATCAGAATAAAAAAATCTTTATTTTTAAAATTGTTTAATTTAATCTTTCATAAATATTAAAGACATGCATATGTCAAAAACTAGAGCCAATTGATAAATAATCATGGCATATTCATGATCAGGAGCACAAAATTAATCAAAATCGACTCTTAAATCCCTGGCAACAGGTTGACTGTTCCCCAGTGTTATTGATGGCCATCCCTAACTTTAGGGAAATCAGTAGAAATGGCCATCACTGGGTAAACTTGATGACATGATACGATTGACTGTGAAATATTGATTGCTTGAACAGATCGATGGCCATCTCGAATGGGGAGAACGGCGGGCCTTTCAGATCAGGGGCTTAACAGCGTTTTGCGTGCAGGTTTTAGCGAGCGGTTGGTCTTCTCTCCGTGCTCCCCGGCGTTGGTGGAAGACAAAATCCATTGCTGGACAACACTCTGGACACTTTGTTATTGCAGCTTCCTCTCTCTAGGGAAGCTCTCTCCTCTTACTATAAATTCCTTAGAACCTCTGTGGAACACTTCTTTAAAAACAGGCATGTCCCAATGGTTGGAACATTTTCCTTCCTTATTTACAGATGACCTGAATATGTTGTTATATTCCATTGATAGATTCCACGCTGCTAAATACATAGAAATGTATTTTAATATATTCCATCACTCATACATCTCCACTTAGAGGTTTCCTTAAGGGTGTTTTGAATGATTCTGTTTGTCCTAAATGTAGACAACCCTCAGCTGACCTTTATTTATTTATTTTATTTATTAACAGTTTCTTATATAGCGCAGCAAATTCCGTTGCGCTTTACAATTTGAATTAACATTATACTGGGTTGTAAAAGACATACATACATACATGACATACATAAGGGTAAGAGGGCCCTGCTCGCAAGCTTACAGTCTTTAGCATTGTTTCTGAGCTTGTCCTTTTAGACGGTCCTGGCTGGTATTTGGCATTTGCTACTGCTCGATTAGTGAACTATGCCCCCGCTCACACCCATATTTGCTTTTATACCTGCTGGTACCCGGGTTCCTAGAGATGTTAAGAAATTGCTACTGGCAATTTCTTTGGCTGCTTGCAAAACCATTTTGCATTTATGGGTATAGAGTTCTCCGTCAACTCTTGCAATGTTCAAAGAGAAACTTTTTTTTTATTTTCCACATGGATTGGCTGGAGGCCTCTCTCCAGAAAGAGATACGTACCAAGTGATTCTTTGCTACACGGAAGAGTTTCATAGAGGTTCTTCCTACTTCTTCTGAGGAAGCTATTGATCACTGTTTTCGTAGCACGAAACTCATTCTCCTTCAGGATGTCCGGATATCCTTTTAATGAACGAATGTTGATCGGTTCGGTTCCAGGCTCTCTCCATTCTATCTTTTTGTACAGTGAATTTGTCATTATTTTTCTTTTAATAATAGAATATTGTTATGGACTCTGATTTATGCTTTTGTATATGATTTGATTTACATTTGAATTTATTGTATTATTTTGCTTCAATAAAGTAAAAATAAAAAAAAAATCCATTGCTGACTTAGAACCACCGACTGACTTAGAACCACCGACCTTCAGTAGTAAACCATTGATCCCTAGAAAGCAGTGTTCTAGGTTCTCACACGCGGTTCTTAAGGAACCCCAACAGTTCAAGTTTTAGAGGTCTATATGGTTGAGCACAGATTGAGGTACTAATTAAGTCACCTGTGGTCATCATGGATATCCTTAAAACATAGACTTGAGGACTGAGTTTGGGAACCTCTATCCTAGCATCAGGCATTACAGTAGGACCCTGAAAGCAAAATAAAATGCATATCTCTAAAATAAAGCATATGTTCACTATATTATAAAATTTGACAAATATATATGAACAATTGAATCTATGGTAATTTTTTTTACCTTATCTATAGCAAATGCTTTACTGTTATGTACATCAGCAATTGTATTCATTACAAATATATTGCTTTGAAAATGTTGGTGGTACAAATAACACAAATGTGCTGCCTAGACAAAAATGAGTAAAGGTATTGAGATAACAGCTCCTGATAAAGGTCCCATGCTGTAAACTACAACCATAATTATTAATACAACTGCTTTTACACAAATTTAGTCTCGAGATTCTGTAGTGTATGATGTTACTGACCAAATACTCCTTTCTGTTACTGAAATGTTGCTATTGAAACTGCAACTTGTGTAATGATGCTCATACATGTTCCACCTCATTCCTTAAGTCGTGGTGGGTGGATATTTATCAGCACATACAAGTCTCTGGTTACAACAATGGCAGACTGGCATCTAAACATTATCTATTGAGGGGCAATAGGAGAAGTCCCAGTTTTAGAATTGGGGCTGAGCTCAGCTCACACTTAATATATTTAAATTTTATTTTAACTTTATTTAATTTCAATAGCTTTCCACAATTGAGGACAGGCTGTAAAAGAGCTGCATCTGTCAACCTGCTACATGAAGGCTTCAGAAAGGGACCCGCCGCCGCTGTCCAAGAGTGGGTGCCTGGGTCCCTGGCATTAGCTCAGGGAGGATCATGCCACAGCTTAATAAAGAAGCTGTGTCCATGCCGCCCATTGCCATCGCAGACATCCTGAAGCCAGCAGCTGTAAGTATTGTCTCTCTCCATGCCTAGCAGGAAATGAGACAGGTCTGCTGCACTACTAGCCCCCAGCTCGGCGCAGCACAGACAGAGTGTCCGTTAGTGTAGGACTGTTCATTGCCTCAATCCTGCATAGCTAGGGCGGTCAGTGGTCATTATTTGCACTGTCCTAGACACAAGCGCTGTAAGCAGCGCTGCTATTTTACGAGTCAGGTCTAAGGACTAAGCGGCGGTGCGACAATCCCGCTGATGGACCGGAGGGAATGCGGTGCAGCATTCCCGGCCATCCCTACAGTCGTCTTAGAGGCTATGCTCTCTTTCTTCATGCAGGTGCGCTTCCACATGTGGTTCGCCCGCCATGTTATAAAGTAGCGCTCTCTACTTCAAGTATACAGCCACTGCTGTGGCTTTACAATGCACAAGGTTGCTGGTTCAGACACTTAGCGGCGGCGCAGCTCCTCTCGCACCCAGCTTGGATGGAGCCCCAGCCGAGCGGTAGCTTTCTCATTCCGGCCATCTCTAAACTCTCCGGAGATACCTCAGCGGGCTTTGCCCACACCCGCCGCTCTCCCCACGACTGCTGGGGGAATCTGGCCCTGCGCCGGTCCCCTCTCCCCCGCAAGGCCGCCGGAACGACAGTAATGGTGCATACACATGGTCAGATTTTTCTTCAGATGTGAACGATAACTATTTAAAAAATTGTTCATATCTGAAGGAAAATCTGACATGTCTGAACGATGAGCGTTCCCGATGGTCAGATAACGATATCTGACATCTGATGTGTTTGCAGTCAGTTTTGGACGATTTCAGTAATTTTAATGCAGTCAAAAATTGTTCATAGGTCAAATCGTTGATCAGATCGTTCATCTGATAAATCTGACCGTGTGTATGCACCTTAAGAGGTGATGTTCCTCTTCATGCAGGAGCGCTCCCACATGTAGGACCCCCACCATTTTATGCCCCGCTCAGCATTGCGCGCCACTGTCCTGGCTAATAAAGCAAATGAACTACTTGTGGGATGGTGCGCTCTGTCAGCTCTCCACCCCCAGCGTACTCTGCTGTAGCAGTCTGCCTGCTTAATTGTTAGGCAGCTGCAGAATCCTTATGGACAGTCCTTGATTTTAAATGAAGAGTCCATAGCTCTGCCCATCTCTTTAACTGAAGTATATTGCATGTATATAACAGAAATGTAGTTAAATTGATTAATTTCTGCCTCTTTATTTTATTAGCAGTATAGGGATCAATGTGACTGAGCTCTTATATGGCTGTGTAAAGTTTGTCAGCCCTGGGGGGTTATGTGAGCACATAATCTGAATCTCAAGCTTGCTGTAGGTGTTGTCCTACCACACCATCATGATATCCGATCTTGTCTGACCTTGAAGACTACGCAGGGTCAGGCCTAGTTATTACTTGGAAGGGAGCTCACCAGGTCCTGTACGTTTATTTGGGAATAATGGGGTAGATGTATTATAGTGGCACGTTAAGTGCCGCTATAACGCTTCCTGCTTCGCCTCTTTACCGAGGCGAAGCAGGAAGCACTACCGGTGAGATGTGTGAACATCTCACCGGCCTGAGAGGGGGAGCGTTAACTCCCCCCTCCGGCGCTACCCGCTACAGACCACATCGCATCAGCCTAGTGCTGATGCGATGTGTGTCAGGCCCGGCCGGCTCCAATGAGCATGTGCGGGATCTCGCAAGTATCGCGAGATCCCCGCGTGCAGCCCTGGAGCCGGTAGCCGCCACAGCAGGGACAGCGCTGTCCCTGCTGTGGGGATAGGCTAACGCCAGGCTGTAGCTGTCGATAACGACGGCTACAGCCGGCCGAACGGTCAGACGATCTGGCACCAGATATATATATATATTTTGCTTAAGATCTGTTTTGTTTTTTTTTCTCTGCGGATGCTGCACAGTATATATTGCTCTGTTCCCCTATGGGCCTTGGGGTCTCGGAGTTGGGAGCTCTCTCTTGTCGGCTTCCTTATCTTTTCATGTTGACTGCACTGACCGCTGTTCCTATCAGTCTTCCTTCTTAGGATGTTTTCGATTTTGTGTATCACCCAGCCGTTGGTGGTTCTGCTGTCAGATGGCTCTCCATCACCATGGATTTGTGTGGGCTCTTCGGCCTTAGGCGGTCCGTATTGCGGTGCTGCTCATAGTGTTTGGCCTGCTTCTCTGCAGCTGTTTGCCACATGGATCCTTTTGGCCATCCGACAGGTGTATGTTGCTCGTGTCCGGCATTCGCCAGTTTTCTTTTCTGCGCTCTCAACTCATGTGGTGGGTTCTTCTTGGGTTGCCCGAGTGGCACCTCAGCAACTTGGTTCTTTTGTGCCGACCCGTGGTCCACGGTCCAGTTTTTGTTAGTTTTGCGGCCTCAGAATATACTTTTGGTCACAGGTTACTCAGGGCTCTCCCATTCGGGGGAGGAAAGCTTTGGGTTGTCCCCATCGTCTTTATCCCTGGTGGATGAAGGAGAAAATAGGATTTTGGTACTTACCAGTAAAATCCCTTTCTCCGATTCCACAGGGGACACTAGACGCCCTCCTAGCACTATATAAGCTGCATTTGTGCTGCTTTTTGTTACATGTTGAATACATTGTTATGTATGTTTCTATTCGGCTTTTGCCATTTTTGTTGCTTGACTTCTTCTCCTCAGTTATGTCTTCTGATTCTGTTCTGTCTCCTTGGGCTCCAATTCTCTAACTGGGACTTCTGGGGATAGAGGGGGAGGAGTCACTCACACTTAAAGACTTAAAGTGCCAGCTCCTTTCATCCACCCGTCTACACCCCAGTGTCTTTATCTCCAGTGTCCCCTGTGGAATTGCAGAAAGAGATTTTACGGATAAGTACCAACATACTAGTTTTTTTTTTTTTTTACTCCAATAAAGGAAAAATAAAAGACTGTACATCTTGCAAAAAAAAAAGAAGGGAATTTAAGTTAATTTGATGGAAGAAAAATAGGCCAGAGAGATGATCATCATAGAAGGCTTATAAAAACATGATATAAAAAGTAGATTAATGCTATGATTATAGTGTTTATTCTAGCACCCTGCACCTGTCACAACCCATGCAGTTCCTCTTTCCTGTCTGGGGTGTCGCGCTCTGCTCTGGTGCTTCTAGCACACTAGTCTCTCTCAGCAGTTTGTTGCATTAGCCGAGTAAGCTAAAAGCACCAGAGCAGATAACGGGTTGTGACACACAGGATGCTAGAATGAACACTAATGATATTTGTGTAATGTAACTTCAAGGTCCCAGGATTGCCAGAAGAAAAATCAGACCTCGAAGAAATGCTTCATGATCAATCAAGTAGTTACCAAACTTAGGGGCCTGGGACAGTATTCACCACAGTTTCTCACAGGAAAACTATCCGTATTATTCTAGGTCATTTTGATCAGAGGAAGCTAAACTCTCATTTTAACTTGAATTTTTTTTTCAAAATAAGATCTAATGAGATTGCTAGTCCTTGAATCCATAACAGAAAGGATGGTATTGGTTTGGGAAAATTGACCTGAAACATGCATACTTCTATTTCGGTCAGATTTAGTATCATACCCCATGGGTTTGGTATGTTTTTTTGTCGACATTCATCATCTAGATATCATAAATGTAGACAAGTAAAAAATGTAGACATGTTCAAAATGTCAACAGCCACAATGTTGACATGAAAAAAAAATGTCAACATTGGCCAGATGTTGACATTTCCACATTGTTGACATTCAAAATTTTATGTGTCGACATTACAACAGTCAACATTATGGTGTCAACCTTTTGACTGTTGCCATTTGGATTGTCGACCTAATTACTACATACCTATCCTAGAACACTACTTCTAATACACAGCTATTCCCTTATTGCCTAACAATTTATCTCATAATAATGTCTACAAAGAATTTGGTCATTCTTGCAACATTGCTTTATGCAGGCCATACATACTAGTTGGCTGGTTGGAACGATAGTTGGACAGTGTGTGGAAGCAAACGATAATCATTTGTTTGCTCCCACGCGCCTGAAAACGGTCAAAAACGGCTGTCCCTACTAGTTGGGAAAATCAAAGTTATTTCATTTTGCCCAACTAATCGTTTTACTGTAGGGGAAAAGTCTCACCCAATTGAAGAATAAGTAGGCAGACACTAGTCCACCTCCTTTAGTCAGTCACCGCTCGGCTCCGGTATTGCTGCTGCTTGTCTGCATCCCCTGGCTTGGTGTTGAGGGCTCCCTGCCCCATAGTCTTGCTGTGGAAGACATGCCTAAGTTCTGATGCAGCTACTGCAGAGGGGGAGAGGCAGCTGCTCCGCTGTCCCCCATCAGAACAGCCGGTACCTCCAAATTCCTTGCGGTAAGGCACTGCACCCCCACCAGGGATGTGCAGTGAGGTAAATGGCTGGGGAGGCACTGGCTAGTATCAGAGTCAGACATACATATATGAACCTGAGTGTTCATGTCGGCATTATACAAAGGGGCAGCAGTATATAATGCTGGAACTTTGGTGTGTTTTGATCAGGGATGTGTAGAAAAGGTAGACCGGGGAGGCAGTGCCTCACCTACCACACACTTTTTACTCCAACGTTTTGACTATAAAAATTAGAATAATACAAAGATGATATTTATAATATTTATATCATTTTTTCTTATTTTTATAGTCAAAACTTTGGAGTATACCAAGTATGACAGGAGAGGTTCTGCTAACCTGCCTCACCTAACTGCACATTACTGCCCCCCAACCCCGCAGTACAAGCAGAATTGCACCTTGACAATAGCAGCAGTCTCCCTGGTCCCACTGCAGCCCAGCACACAGCAGCGTGTGCTGGAATTCTAACAGGTTAGTGGTTGAGGTGGCAGTGCCCCCGCGCAATCTGGGCCTCTGCTTATCTGGCATTTATTTTCAGGAGCTCAGCAGGCTCCGAAAAAAAATGGCAGGTACTTATCTATTTTGCGTTAATATATAGGATCAGTGAACTTACCAAGGATCCTATGTGTATCCGCCCAAAAACAGATATTTTTTTTCGGGCGAATAAGAAGTTATCTAATTGAACTGCCTGAAGGCAATTCAAGCGTTAAAATTCCATTTTATTCGCCCCAAAAATATCAGGTCTATTTGAATTCCCCATGTTGAAAAAACATGTATCTTAAAAGAGAATAAGGAAGTCTTAAGGGAAATTATACTGTATAGGATTGAACAGATGGTCTTCTCCATTTCAAGTGAAGTACACAAAAAATACATGTCACACACAACACCCCTGTGTCTACCCATTAATGATAAATTATTCATTCATACCTGTGAATGGTAACCTGGGTATAGGAGTCACCAAAATCCTGCTAAACATATTTGGAATAAATTAATCCCCAGGGCTCACCAGAGGGTAATGGTAAATACCATATATACATACTAAAGTATTCAGCATTTTCCACACACTATTATTAATAAGCAAATAAATATAGTGCTCACCTACTGTATGAAAAAAGTTTAAAGTGTGATCTTTGGTCTAGGTCATGTATCAGAATGACCGGACACAACAGGTAGGTACCAACTGGATAAAATAAATATTCACTTGATGAGGAGTGCATGGTAACAATGGGTAGTATATGAGTAGGCACTGTGGATATGGTGGATTACTTTAATCCTTCAATTATTCCATACCTACCTGATCCCACTGTCCAGAAGTAGTCCAAAGGGTACATTTTAACATAATAAATAGACATGCAAAAGTTTCTTAAAAAACAAAACATACATATATACTTACATACACACACTTTTAGAATGTAAGCTCTTATGAGCAGGGCCCTCAACCCAATTGTGCTTCTCCTTACTTTAGTTTCATCTATTTCTTACTCACCACTAGGGCACCTAACACTTGGTCGCTTATGCTCTGTTACTTATCTGGGTGTTATGGTCGCTAATGTAGCAATGCATATTATCCATGTCCTGGTCCTGTATTGTATTTCACTGGTCACTGGCCACTTGTGGCGCCATAAAAATAAATAATAATATATATATATATAATATATACATATACACACACACACACACACACACATACTATTACACACATATTCAAAACATGCAAAAGTAGGCAGAACCTGGCCAGCTACTTCTGTGAGATCACTAGTTGGAGAAAAGTTGGCAGTTTGGATAAAAAAAAAAAAAAAAGTAGGTTAGGTGTGTGGGGCAGTTTTAGTTGGACAGACAAGTTGGACGGTTGGTCAGTTGTATGGGTGGAGTAAGCAGATTTGCTTGTACACAATATATTGTCAGTTTAGATTCTTACCTTACTGGTATCAGCTAATTATCCAATGTCAGTACAATAAACCAGGCCTGGCGACACGGGGGTACAAGGGGTTCACCTGGGCCGGGGGCTTGGGCAAAAATCACATCTCTGCTGCACTAATAGTATATAATAGCTGCCCCACCGGCCACCCGTCTGGCTTGTTTAAAGTTAAGTCTAAATTAACCCTGTACCCCTAAGGGTAACCTCGTCGCCCCTGCCGGCCCAGTCACTACTCACTTGTGAGTGTGGCCGGGGGTCCGGCTCTAGCGCATATCATTCGCATGATGCTGCGCTGGCCCTCCTTCCTGTATCCCTGGCCTCCAGCTGCACCATCCATCCACCGAGGAGCACGGAGACCAGGAACTAAGGTGCAACTGACTGCCGCCCATCACAGAGTGAGGCCACCTGTGTGTCTGCCTGCAGCTCTCCATCTCCACTGTCTGTCTATAGGGGTAAGTGGAAGTGACATCCATGACGGGCAATGTTTATTTTGTGAAGATTGACAGTTCACCTTTACCTAATTATAAATTTAGGCACGCACACATACACATATATATATATATTCCCATTTAAGTCCAGTAGGACTGAAACGTGGAACTTTACCACTTTGGTGTTTTGATTCTTTTCTTCATATAAGGTCCCAAAAGTGCTGCTTTTATCTATTGTACACGTGAGTGGCCCCAGTGTAGAAAAATGTTGTATATTGAGGAGTGCTGGCTCATGCCTATATTATGCATATATAGAGATGCAGAAAAAAAGAGATATTTGCCCACCAGCACACTGCAGCAAAAACAATACTTAAATCCTACATAATAATAGCGATTCAGAGGTATTAGTTACACACATTTGCAAATATATGAATAAGCGCCAGGCCAATCGTCAAGGCTCTATACTGGCGTCCCTAAAATTAAGGGGCTCACGTCCGAGAAGCAAGGCACCCCAAAAAAATTCCAGCCAAGGGCCATCCCCAGGGCATCACATGAAAAAGGGAAAAAAGGTGATAGTGAAGTATAAAGAAAAGATGTGTAAAGATAAATCAATAAGTGTTAATGAAATGATAAAGAATTAAAATGACAAATAATGTACAAACAAATAGAGAAGTGATAAAAGTATTATGTGAATTAAGTGGTGATGCCATGAGAAAGGCCCAATCAGAACCCCCCCGGGGGCCCCACTCCCAAACGCTCACCCCAAAATAATTATTGCTACATAATGGTAGCACCCACTCTGGGTCATATAATTACAATTGATGTACTGCATGATAACAGTACATATGTAAGCTGAGAGCTAACTTACCTTGGAGGTACCCCAAAAAACCTCCACATGGCACTATAAGCATCAGCACCACCTCCTAATGCTGACTGCCTTCATGCCTCTCCAAACTTGCCAAAAAAAATATATATATTTTTTTTCCTGTGTTCAGTGTAAACCCCGCCCTTTACAAGCACCTGTGTTATGCAATTAAGCTGATCTGAGCAACTACCATTTTTTTGGCATATATAGAGATGCATTTAGATACATGTTTTGGGAGGGGTGTGTAGATTGTGTTGAGGGGGGGCCCCAGAATTGTCTGTGTAATGGGCCCCAAGATTTCTGTTGCCGGCCCTGCAATAAACTGCTGTATTTATATTAAGCAGATACAATGCTGATCAGTAGAAATATTAGTATCCATCTGTGGAATAGGAAATGTGAAAACTGTTATTTCTTGCACATAAACTGAGAAAGAATCCAGCCTGATACTGCAGCTTCCACACTACCATCTGTTCCAGTCTCATACTTGTATTTTGTACTCTAATTAAATATCCTTTTGTGTTTTTAAATAGATGTTTATTACTGTTAAAACATCATGAACCAATTATATTCTTGCTGTTGCTATATCTGATTATATTTATAATGTACATTAATTATGTACAATAATGCAAATCAACACCATCTTCTTTGTTTCTGTATTTAATGGGAACAATTTTCTCCAATAAGCATATTTCCATACTGATAGGGATGATCATTTTGACTATGGTCATCTTCGATACACGTGGGTACCCTTTTCTAAAGTGGGTGGCTACAGAACAATCTAATCAGTCAGATCAGCAGAATGTAATAACACTGTTTTCAGTAATTTGTTATCCTGTTCATGTGTGAGGCACAGGTGTGTCCATTTATTTGATTATATTAGTAAGGGCATTTGCTGAACATGACGAGTGCAGTGTCATAATGTTGGTATGAAGGCAAGCCGAAAGCCACATACTCGCCCGAGATGCTTATTATTTAGTGTAAAACACAGTAAAGCAGATGGTGTTGTCACTCTAGAGAAGGTGCTTCCCCCTTCTCCGGAGCCCAATGGCAGTGTGCTTCACCCAGCCGATGTTTGGGATTATTCCATGGTGACCTGAAGCTTGTGTGCAGGTGCTCAAACATGGAAACCAAATCTCTGAAGCTTCTACCAGAGGCCATTTATAACTCAGTAGTGAGACTGTTCTTTATGTAATATGCACTTCAATCACTTGCCAGCCCCGTTCTGTGAGCTTATGTGACCGACCTCCTAGACTTTACTACTGCACAATAACAGCACTAACAGTTGACCATATCATATCTAGCTTTAGAAATGTGCAGAAAGGAGGTACTTTGAAAGGCACCAAGCTCTTTACTACGACACATTCTACTGCTGTTTGACTATGGGTATTAAAAGCATGGCTGTAAGCACAAGGTTTGTCTTCAAACTTTGGACCTTTTTCCCAGCATCTCACTGCAGGGGATAAATATGTGCTAGTTTGGGAACACCAATTTGCATCTCTAGACATGACACAATGAGAACATCTGCACATCAGAAAACTCATCTCTTCTTCTGCAAAATGTGAATTTGGAGACACCTGTATGATATGAACACTTATAAATGCCAACACTTTTTTAAAGCAGTTATGTGGTACCAAAAAAGTATTAAAAATCTTACATACCTAGGTTTTCATCTTTATAGACCACTCTTACTACAGATGCCTATCTAAAATGTACTCAGTCTCTCCACTCCCAAAGTGGTCATATATTCCAGAACTGAAACCATGACTGGAGGGTATTTCAGAATGAAAAGTGAGAAACCATGAACGTGTTATGGAGCCTCACATCAATTTTACACCACGGCACCAGAGTTCAGTATTGCTTAAGAATGATTTTATAGGACTAGATGTGCTTATCCACTTGTATCTATGTACTATTCATTTCTAGTGCAATTTAGTTGGTTTTACTTAAATTTTAAAAACATAAATCATAAATTTACCACCAGACAATGGTGATGCGCTAATAAACAAATATACTATGTAGTTCCCGAAATGCAGAAATAATTCTCAAGACACTGTTCGATAGATATCTTGGATGAAGGCATTTACTTATATAGGTTACAAATTGATGATTTTATGAGAAACATATTATATGCTATTGTGATTCATAATATTGCACCATTCCTTAGGCTTGTTCTGTTCTGTATTCCAATAGGATAACTTTGGTGACCCTGCAGAAATCATCACACCGTGCGGTTATGGAATATCATTACTATAAAGTTCTTATTTTAAATATACTATAAGTATATTTATAAAGTTACATAACTGTATGTTGATGTTTAGTCTTATTTTAGTTAGCATTTAATATGTATTGTATTATAGGTAAATACTGCATCTCTGTTGTAAATGTAATATTATTGGTATAATGTTTTTAGATGCCTTTATTTGCAGTTAAGCAATGTAATTTTTCCCCTGAAACTCAAATATTTCCCTCTCCTGCCATGATACTGTAAGACAAAGGAATTCCAACATGGTATAGTCTTCGGCAGGGTCCTCTGGCTAATGAAGATCCGGCTACACACACACAAGAATGAACTGACCTATCCGACGTCTAGTATATACAGATCCCTGCCTGTATCCAATGATTTTATTTCATAAGGACTATTTGAAAGTTAACTTATAAATTGTACTGCAGTGACCGTTGTAAGTCAGTGCATTCAGAATTGAAGCCTTGTGTTGTGCCAACCGCGCATGCACAGTGTAAGGGGCGGTACTCTTTAGCTGCATACACACGTAAAGATCTGTCAAACCAACCAACTAGTTGATTGGTTGGAATGAAAATCTGGTAAGGTATGACAGCAAATGACAATCAGCAATTTGATCCTAAACGCTAGAAAATGGACAAAAACTGTTTATTAAAGGTTTGATCTAAAGAATTTGTTCAAACTTGTCGGACAACCGTTTTCATCTGTTTTCTGCCATTCATACCCCTTTCAGACATGCCGAGAATCCTGGGAATTTGGCCTGCCTCAGCCAAATTCCCGGGTTGCCGCGTATGTCTGAAAGGTACCTACCCGGGAACACGTTCCCGAGTAGCCGACCCTTCAATCGACCAGGGAATTTCCCAATTACCCTGCTTATGTCTGAATGGTGCTACCCAGGAATTTACTACTCCCGGGCTGCACCAAGCAGCTTTTACATTGATTTGGCAGCGCTGAGCGTCCTATAGGACGCCCAGCACTGCTGCTTTGAGTTGGCAGCACAAACGTTCAGCGCTGCTGCTTTCACTGAGCAGCGCGTCCTATAAGACGCTCAGCGCTATTGCTCACCAGCGCCGGGGACACCCGCCGGCGGGTCTCTGCCACAGTGGGCCACCCGCACTCTCGCTGGACCACCAGGGCACATTTAAATAATTTAATAATATAAAATGCCTGTAGTGATTGGTCGGCTGCCTGCTGCATGATGATGACATAATCAGCAGCAGCCAGAGAGGGGATAGGCTAGGAAGGGAAGGGGAGAGGCAGGTAATATTAAAAACTAAAAATCCTACTTATGTCTGGGAATTTCCCAGGTAGACGCTGTAGTGTGGAAGGGGGGTCTCAACCAAATACCCAGGAATTTGCATAGGAGAATTTCTGGGTCTGAGCAGGAAATTTCCCGGGTCATATGTCTGAAAGGGGCATCAGGAGCAAATTGCTGATTGTCATTTGCTTTCATACCTTACCAAATTTTCATTCCAAACCAATTAGTTGGTTGGTTTGACAGATAATCTTTACGTGTGTATGCAGCTTTTGTAGTTCTTTACGCGAATACATTTTTTTGACTTTGGAACTCCAAGAAGCTGAGCGGACTTCACAATTATTTAATTCTGATAATATCACCTATATAATATTAATAATCTTTATAAAAATGGAATGTGTCAGTATATATAATCACATTTACACTTATAATCACATTTATCCAATATAGAAAGACTCAAATGCACTCCTGAGAATTGAAATATATAAAATATACTGCCTCTAATAGAAATGAATCACTGGATCTTTGATGCCTGGAGCAGTCTTTTCTCAAATTAATGACATGTGCAAAATCCAATAATAAATATATAAAGCTGCACACTGTTATACCGGTCTCTCACCACATCGATACCTAGTTGCAGAGTCCCATGAACAATCAGTTGAGTTTGGAAGGACATACCTCCTATGAAGCACGCTCGTGGTGGGCACTCCTGGTAAGTAGTGGGGGTCACTGGCAGGTAAATCAAATAAAGAAGACTGAGGCCCTGATTCAGACATGAACGCTTATGCAATCGAGCGATTTGCCATTGCGTTTAAGCCGCACTGCGCGTGCGCGGCGACTGCAATGCGATTGCAGACACAAGGGATCCCATCACAAAGTGACTGACAGGTTGCCAGCGTTGAGGGTAGTAGTGGGGAGTAGTCAGAAAATACAGACGTGCCTGTTAGTTTAAACGTCGTTACATGGGCGTGCATAAATTAGCCACTGCTATTGCATACGTAGCTCTGCGTGTCAGAAGAGCACCCAAAGCTGCTGCAGGTCAGACCTTCCGCAAGGGCAACACAGCCGCCGATGTTACTGATATTTACGCAGGTATGCGTCATGCACGCAGGTAAAAAGGCAGCAGTGGGTGGCTTTATGCTCAGATGATTTTTGCTAACAGCATATTTTGGCTGCTGCGTTGCGTATGTAATGGCAGCTGCGATCACATAAGCGTACATCTCTGAATCAGGCCCAGAGTGTGGGGAACAGGTGTTAGAGATCAACCTTATAATCGACGCCCCCCCTCATTTCCAAAATATACTGCGGGGATCCAGTTTATACAATTCATGTAGCAAAATGCATATTTTTTACATTTAAAATATTTGCTATTATGAAAATGTGAAATTGTAAAATGCACATAGGTTTTACATTGTTGTTGGAAGCTGTACAACATATACTTGGTTTTACTGGAACATTTCTTTTAAATGTGTGCTCTGCCCTATTCCAGGCCACCTCTTCAATCTAAGCATGTTAGGCTTTGCATTCTGCAATATTACGGTGATAAGCATCTTACTTCTAAACAATGTACAATAAAAAAAACAAAGACTAATTCAAAAAGTTATTAGAATAATAATGAGGATATTGTGAGTAGGTCAATACACACTTCATATAAGTCTTCTAGTAGTTCAATAGGAAGATTAGATTATCGGCTATGTTCCTGTATATAAATAGTTTTCTCTCTATTAGTAATAACCCAAAAATACGATTCTGAATTGTTGAGTAGAACATCATTTAACCTTTTTAGATCATGTGTACACTATAATTATTAGAGTGCTTGTTCCTGTATATTATATATGTGGTAGGATATATTTTCAGATCCTCGCTACTGTCTTTTGAATAGAATCCCCCCTACACTTAAATCCATAACGTTGACTTAATTTGTCACGTACATCTCACTAATTAACATCTAGTACGTGCTTTAAAGTGTGTTTAACAAAAAAGATTTTCCATTTTACACACATGGAAACGCCCCATCTTTTTTTTTTATCATAATAAATAGACAAACATGTTACATAGTTAACCCAGTGCTCATTTTAATATAAAATAAACCAGCGTACATCTTCACAGTAAATATAGGCTATATACAGATGCATGTAGAAAGCTCCATTCTAAGCTGGCTACATACAGAACTATGGTTGCCTGAACCATTTTTATTATTTTCAGTGCATTTCATAACGAAAACGCAATTTTTTTTACCTTTAGTAATAGGAATAAATACAATAGAACATGAATATTATTTCAAACAGTTAAAAAAAATACCTAAATCAGTCCTGAAATTGGTTTGTGCTAACAAAAAAAAAAAAAAATATATATATATATTAAAAATAAAAATGACTAAAAGCAAAGAAAGGAAAATAAAAAAGGCAAAATATACCATATTGTCAGTCGTGGAAAAAAAAAAAAAAAAAAAGTAAAAGAAAAAAAAAATGAGGGAGTGTGCCTGCCACAGGCAGGGAATGAGAAGCAGCGCACAGCCCCACGAAGTAGGGTCAGCTGAGATGCTCATTATTTAGCCCTTCACGGTAACTTTGTTTTCTGCTGCAGCAAACATGGAGTAAAACCGAGTGTTCTCATTGGACAGCAAGGCAGATGGTGTATCGAACTCCATAACCTGTAACAATCCATTTCATAACATAAGAAAATACTCAAATTACTTTAATGAGCAGAGAGGGGAAAAACATAAAATGCCTTCATCCGAACAGTGTTATTGTATTGTCTTACTTAATTACACTAGGTGTTCTTTAGACAAATGGAAATTTACTTTAACCTAATCTATAAAATCTCACCCCACATCATCTTGCAGAATTGTAACAACATTGCAAACTGTGATATTTCTACATCAGTAGACAAATCCTTGCACTACAGCGTGATTCATTATAGGGTGAATGCATAGATTGCTGCAGGCTTAGCGATGCTCACCTGTCCCTGCGTTAGCACCATAATACGGTCGGAACCAAGGACAGTGTGTAGTCTGTGGGCTATGGTCAACATTGTGCAATCTGAAAAAGCCTCTCTTACAGTTTCCTGGATCAAAAGGTCAGTCTCTGGATCCATGGCTGCCGTGGCTTCATCAAGAATTAGAATCTGTGATAGAGCAAGACAAATAAGATAAAATAGACATGATACAGCTACAGACAAAACATTTTGCAGAGCTTTACATGTGAGCTAAAAACTAAAAATATATTCAGCATGGAGAACAATACATATTTCCAGTGGGAGAAACTCACCAATTAATTGTAAACCATCTAAGGTTATGGAAGTAAACCACACAAGTCAGAAAGAGATCAACAGCCATATTTATCGAAGTGTACAAGAAACTACTTTAAGCTCATTGCCATAGACAGGAAATACAAAATTAAAGGCATGCCTTGTATCCACAGCCAAGTTTTACCAAGCCACTGGACCTGTTCATGTGTGTAAAGCTGGATATACACTGACAGATACATTGGCTGATCAATGGCAGCCGTGAGGAGGGGGGGTGGGACATGCCCCCTGGTCGCCGGGACCCGCAGCATGACAAAGATGATGGCTGTTCAGTGTGTAAGAACGACCATCATCTGCAGATATATCTGTCAGGTGTGTACCCACCTTCAGGAACAAGACACAGTGAACTAGCATTGATCTCTCCCTTTTCATCTAACCAACTTTCCAACCGTAAACTGTATAATATTGAATTCATACTATAAACCCACAACCAGAATGAGGTTATTTATTTTGAATGTAGATAAAATCCAAAATCTATTATTAGATGAGCTGATGCCGCTTTCCATGTGATAAGACCAAAAAAAAACACCAGATCATGTCTGTACAAATAAGTGCTAAAAATGAGAAGCGCATTGCATACGTCTAGCTCACCTTACACCGACGTAGTAAAGCACGTGCTATGCACAGCAACTGTCGCTCTCCTACGGAGAAGTTCTCCCCATTCTCCAAAACTTCCGTTTCTAGTTTCAGTGGTAGCTGGGTGATCTAAAATTCAACAGTGTGAAAAATAGATATGTAAAGATCTACAAGCATAACAATTGAACTTGGGCTGCTTTAAGTTATTCAGTACAACACTAAAAGCTTAGTGTAAACAAGAAACTTACACATTCCTTCATGTGTGTCCTTTCCAGGGAATCCCAGATTTGCTCCTCCGTGTACAGGTTAAATGGATCCAAGTTTGAGCTAGATATGTATTTAAACAAAAAAAACCATCAGAATGTGGGGGCAGAAATAAGAAATAGCGTGTGCATCCTGGAAGATTATGTAAAGGAAAAAAAGTTGTTTAACTAGCAAAGGCTATGCACACACTGGTGTTACATTTTGTATTTAAAGTCCGTATCTAAAGCAAGTTAAGTTCGTTGGATGTTACAATACAAATCACTGTACCAAATAAGACAGCACATTTTATAAGCATTTCACTTGCACTGCCCTACGGTATGTTTTTTTGAACACTTTGGGGGGGAATTCATTTGTTTTTATATCAACTTTAGCTAATGGGCGCATCACTGAGCAACTCGAATGTTGCCGTGGGTGCACACCTTGTTGCTCACTGCCTCCTGATGTGGCTCGCAGAAATGTCAGAAAAGTCAGTGTATTGGGAGCTCTAACCAGGACTTTAGATGTATTTAGTTGCTTTACGCGACTAAACACAAGCCCTTTGGCACGATGAGCACGATAATGTGTGCCCAACAAGAGAATTGCTCCGTCGGGTAGCCATTACTTATGCCGCCCAAAAAAGCAATTAAGTTGCTCCTTTCTGTTCCATTCCAGTAGATGTCCTTGGCAGCACCCCCATAGAATGATTTCATATGTACCACAAATTGTCTAATTGGGGCCATTACACAAGTATATATATTTTTCTTAAACCTAAACCTAGTGCAGAAGCGCTTCCCCAGCCCCCTACCCCTAATTTAACCATTCCAGTAGATCCAATATGCTTCAATGCAGTACGAAGTGAACACTCATCTCAACTGCACAATGTACAAATACATGTGACTAAGAAGCGTTTGCACATGCATTTTCACAAGTTTAGCTTCATCAAGATGATGTTCTGTTGCATCAGACACATGCTTAAAACAAATACACATATTGAACCTATATAATTAATTTTATAAAAAATTTTGACAGCTGTAAAAAAATTAGCTGAAAAGCCAGTGTGTACATAGCTTAAAGCACAGGTTCTCAAACTCGGTCCTCAGGACCCCCAACAGTGCATGTTTTCCAGGTCTCTTCACAGAATCACAAGTGAAATAATTATCTCCACCTTTGGATCTTTTAAAATGTGTCAGTGAATAATAACTACACCTGTGCACCTGCTGGGTGACCTGGAAAATCTGAACTGTGTGGGGTGCTGAGGACAGAGTTTGAAAACCACTGGCTTAAAGTATGTTGCTGTTCATAGACCCAGTCCAGTATTTTCTTACGGGGCACAGCTGTCAGTGTCTTATATTAGCAAACATCACAAAAGTAACGCTTGTTGACTATAAGGGCTGTGGCAGGTGTGGAGCCAAACTGTAAAATGATCTTTAATAGTTGCACGTATATGGTCACTGGCTTAAGATATATCCTGTAAAAAAAGCCCAGATGACAGGCATAATTACAATAAAAGTATCTGGATAAAATCCCTACTACCTTAAACGGGAGATGTTTTCCTTCAACCAATATGCATCAAGGAAGAAGTGTGGTCAATGGCTAATGCCACTAAACTTGCTACATTTCCCAAAAAGTATGTGTACAGCAAGGTAGCAAAACAATGCAACTGCTATTCAATGTCAATGGCTACGGAGAGTAAACTTTACCTTTACATTTAGGACATCTCTCTAGATGTCATTTACACTTGCTCAGAAGTTCCCAAACTCCGATTATTACAGCAGTGATCGCACTGAGCGAAAAAAATCGTGGGCCCCTGGAACCCTTCACTCTAGGGGGTCCTACTCCACTGTGGGTCACATCACATTATGGGAGGGGGGTGAGGGCAAACAGCAGCTGGGACAGTGCTGGGGGCACATACTGTAGCAGTTGGGGCAGAGGGAAGTAAGGGTAGACAGCGCTGTGGTAGGGAGGGGGTAAGTGCAGACAGCAGTTGCAACAGTGCTGGGGGACAAGGAGGGGGCTTGGGGCAGGCAGGGCTGGGGGTAGTGAGGGGGCAAGGGTAGATTGCAGCTAGGGCAATACTAGAGGCAAGGGGGTGGTTAGGGTCAGACAGTACTGGGGGTAGAAATGGGACAAGGTTAGCATTTGGGGCAGAACAGGGCGCTAGGAGGCTAGTGTTTGGCAGTGCTGGGGGTAGGGAGGGGGTGATGGTAGACAGCAGCTGAGGCAGTACTGGGGGTAAGGAGGTGGTTAGGGGCAGGCAGTGCTGAGGGTAGGGAGGGAGTATGGGACATAGCAGTTGGGGCAATACTGGGGGAAAGGAGGGGATTAGGGACAGGCAATGTTGGGGGTAGGGAGGGGGTAAGAGTAGATAGCTCATTCCCCCCCCCCTCCAGAAAAAAAAATAAAATCTGCACAGCTCTGAAATGCTATTCTGGTGTGGACTGACTTCGGCTGCTTGCACAAATCACTACAGTAGGCAGGGAACACTGTTAGTCCCGGGTGTGCCCTCCTCCAAGCTTCTTGGCTCTCTATTTGCACAACCCCGGAACTTGCAGCCTGCAGGGAGCCGGGTGCGTGATTTTGTTGCAATTCAATCTGACTGCATGTGTATGTTAGAAAGCCAGCCTGGTCCCCTCTGACACCCTCTATGGTCGCCCTGAGCGAGACTCCATGGCAACGTCCAGAAGCAGGCCCCCCCCAAGTACCGCACCTGGGACCGGGCACATGTGCAGAATAAAGTGCACAGGAAAATTACTGCTGACCGTCCAGCAGGGGGATCGCTCCCCCAGCACCCGTCCCGGCCATACCTATGCCACTAGTGAAGGTGTTGGAGGGAAGGCATCTGTCACTGCAGATACTCCTTCTGCCCTCATCTGTCTCCCATACTCCTCGCAGCAACACAGTAAGTTCCTGCTCGCAGATGCGACATACTCCCTTCCCAGGCTGAAGCTCCACAGCGTCTGACGGTACAAGGGGCGGTCCTGCGAATGTGAGCTGGCCAAAAGAGAGGTTTCTCTCTGTCACTGCTGCACATAGTGGTCTGCGGCCGCATCACCGGTTCATTACAGAGGGATCCAGCCCGGGGAGGCATATTCCCCTCCCTGCCACCAGGCCCAGCCAGTCCCTGTCATACACTTAATTGGTGGCCAAGGATTGGCTGCAACAGAGCGCGTCCCCAGGGACACACCCATTTTTGAAAAGTGAGTCCCCAGTCCTCAAAAGTAGGTAAAATACACACTATAGCTTGAGTCCAGATGGTTGAATCTCACTAAATCTGACTGAGGTACTAATTAAGTCACCTGTGCTCAAGCATGGATATCCTTAAAATGTGAACTGTAATGGCGGAGTTTGTGAACCTCTACACTAGCTTATCCTGTAACACACAAATAAAAGCTTTATCACTCAGCATATCCACACAATATGTTATATATACAGGCTAGTAGAGTGAGACCTATATGTTTCCACTATTTGTAGAGGGAGGAATAGTGTTTCCCCAGATAATCTTTAATATGCTACAGAATCCCTAACACATACTGTTTTATGCGAATACCAGGGCTTTACCTTGACTCAAGCAGGGAACCATTACCACGTCCTGAGAAACAATGCTACACATTTATTAGCTCAACCACTCTCCGACTTCAACACAGACATCTTAGGGATGCCTACCAAAATGTGACACAGGTCATCCCATTGGAGTGAAAGAAAAAAACAAACCTCGATTCAAAATGTACAAAACTAAAGCTATATACCAATATTCATCCTGTGGCTGGGATCTCCAGTAGCTTAGTGTGCGCATAGGAGATTCCCATTAAAAATATACATGAATCAAACTGTATATACAGATGTGTCCTCTCTCATCTAGCCTCAATATGCTATGCACATTATGCCTGGCGTCAATGAGCCGCCAGGTCCCGTGCAACTCTGCTAGCGTCGGGCGTTTTTTGCCGAAAATACGTCTAAGTCACAATGAAATGCTACTAGGACGCACCACGAGACTGTGCCAATTAATTTGATATGTGACACTGGTATATCTGTGTGCAACGTAGAATGCAAATGGAACTTGATGTGTAAAATAGCTGTGGCCGCTGCATTGTAGCACTTTGTATGCTGATTGAGAGACTAAAGGCCCCCAAACATCAGAGATTGATTGCAGCAATCGTGCAATTTGCAATCGATTGTGTATAAAAATCTTTCCCTTTTTCAATCGATTGTGGCAATTCTGCAATCGATTGAAAAAGGGAAAGATTTTTATATACAATCGATTGCAAATTGCATGATTGCTGCAATCCATCCCTGATGTATGGGGCCTTTAGTCGCACAAAGACATACAAGTATCACCAAATTAATCAGCACAGTCTCCTGGTGCATCGTAGTTGCTTCTCATTCTGACTTGGGCTGTTGGGCACGACTGCAGCAAAGACGAGTGAGGACTCATCTGTAGTGTTCCCGCTAGGCTGTTTTAGTGGGGTGCCGCGCCCTACCCGATTTCAAATGGGCAGAATGCTCCATGTTCCTTTTGGCGGCGCCCCGCTAACACTATCTACATTTTGTGCAGTTTAATACTCAAATAGGAAGGAGTTAAGAAGGCATAATGTTTACATTTTACATAAAGCAAAAAACACAAAGAAAACAAGGCAGTTCTATGCAGGCATTTATACATACAGAGTTGTCAATATTAAATACGGAAATTTTGAAATCTAAAAATATACAAAATTACAGAGATACTGTGTACTGGGACATTTACAAACCCCTGTAAAAATGTCCAAATTAAACTTTCTTACCGGACAGTCCCACTGAACAGAACTGGATCCTGAGGCATGATGGACAACTTGCTACGCAGATCTGCCAGGCCAATGTCACTGATTTTTACACCATCTATTTTTATACAGCCGCCTGAGAGCTCTACCAGTCGGAACAGAGCCATGCCAAGGGAACTCTTTCCTGCCGGAGGGTATAAAAGTTTTTATTTTATTTTTTTTATAAAAAAACACCCATTAAACTTGTAAAACAGATAATTGCACAATAAACAGTGTTCATTCTATCACCCTGCACCTGTCACAACCCGTGCAGTCCCTTTTTCATACATGGGGTGTCACTCTCTGCTCAGGTGCTTCTAACACACTAAGCTAATGCAACAAACTGCTGAGATACAGACCGGAGTGCGCTAGAAGTACCAGAGCAGAGAGTGACACCATAGGCAGGAAAGAGGAACTGCACGGGTAGTGACAGGTGCAGGGTGCTAAAATGTACACTAAAACATGTACAGACAGAAAAACATCCACCAATTTCACTCACCTGATCCAGTCCTTCCCACAATTCCAATCTTCTCCTTTGGTTTGATTGTAAATGAAACTTTCTTCAACACTAGGGGCAGGTTCTCTCTGTACCTCATTTCTGCATTTTCAAATGTGATCTCTCCCTCATGGGGCCAATCTGCTGGGGGAGCCTTGTTTTTAATACGGGCAGGAGCCTCAAGAGGTAGAGTCTGAAATAAAAAACACAAGGAAAATGAAAAAAATAAAAATAATAAGTTGAGAGATAGATATATATCTCTCAAGTGCAAATAAAACAGTAACTACCACCTAAAAGATTAAATTCTCCAGCGAACATCAAGTTCTATATAAGACAATATCAACAGATCATTATATGATTATATATATTATATATATTGTACTGCCCCATACACACAGCAATATCAGGCAATTGGTCAGACAATCAACCTGATGACCAATAATACATTTATAGAAGTTGATATGGTCATGCACTAACAGGCACCAATGACACCAGATGTGACCTAACTCCTTGGTCTATTAAATAAACCTCTATAACCACATATTTTAGCCAGTCTCTTTGAAGTTTAACACTTGCTGACCGAACAATCTTTCTTTTATCTGAGTGAAGGTCTTAAGAATATACTGATCATGGTATTTATTTATTAACACTACTGCTTAACAAAACCAATTCTTATCAGTCCTCATGGTCTCCTTGTTCACTAGGAATTTGAACCATGGCTCTTGAATTAGCCTGAGTCACATAACCCGCAGGTTTTACCTCAGTGCTCCTCTAGTATACCCAACAGGCCATGTTTTGAAGAAGATTTCTGTCAGTGGATGCATTGGGATAATTACAGTCCAAGTAAAATAGATTAACTACCTGTGCATGATTTAAGAAATCCACAAAACATGACCTGTTGGTGGTACTTGAGGACTGGAGTTGAGAATCAGTGTTTTACCTTATTATATGACCTGTGATTTATAATAACTACACAGATACTAACAGTGTTGGAAAGAACTCAAAAATGAAAGAGAAAATAAAAACATGACAAGATTCAGATCTCCTGCTGGTTCCAACATGACATCAATATAGAAGCTTCCTCGCCGAAATCCAATTCAGATGCATGGCGCATACCTTCAGCTGTTACTATGCAGACATGCATTTGTAATATTTTAGTGCAGCCATGCAGCATGCAGTTTCATATGACTGACCTACCAATCCTAGCTGAGATAGCAGTGATGAACCAATGAGTAACATTGTAGCCAGAAAAACTTTTTAATCATGATGCCTGGACAGGTATATCCACAGACAATGCATCACATCCAGGGAGTGAAGTGATGCTTCCTTGAAGTTCTGAGGGTGAGCATACAAAAATGGGACCACCAACTACATGGCCAGTGTAAAAATCAGAGACCACTTTCACTTGTAAACACAGAACCATAACAAATTGGCCCTTAGGAAAACCACTTAGGAATTCACTTCACTGCAAACTAATCATGAAATCTCCTTCAGCAATTCCTGCCATGAACTTCAAGAATGCGTCCACTGTGCAGCCCTCCCAACCTGGATTGGAAAACCTGTAGGGGCACGTGGTGGTGAATGACTCTTCACTCTAGGACGCCAGGAGTCCAAATAGCTTACAGCTAATGCTGGCCATACACACTACAATTATCGGGGCGATCCGCCCGATATCCGCAGATCGCCCCGGTAATTGTAGCATGTGCGGGGGCGGAGTGCAGATGTCGGGCTAAAACACTGAGAAATCTCAGAGTGTATGCCGCGGACATCTGCGGCTGGCAGGCTGCCAGATAAAATGTCTGTCGGTCTGACAGGCATTTTATCTGGACGTCTAGGCCCAGCTTAAGACTGGTTACAGGTATGTGAGTGAATAGATTAAGAAACCTCCCCCATAAAACGCAATTCTTATTGTACATTACGCACCTGCAGTGGTGAACAAAATAGATTTAAATACGAGATATCAGATATAATACCTTAAACTGTTTGAAGTTTGAGACTTCCATAATTATTGCGCCAAAAACAAAGCTGAATTGTGCATTTATCATGATTATACAAAAAAAAAAATATATACATTCCTCAACTGCTGTAAATGTAGCACAAATGCCAAAACATGTATGACAGGTATAGGTAGTCATGGATTGTAAAAATATATACATTTTACATAGCATCACTAGGTACACAGCACTCTAAACGCTTAAAAGACAAAATACTGAATGTAATAAACAATGCAATTACAGGTTCTCTTCCTTATATTTCTTTATACCCCATCACATGATCTAATTAGGCTTATGGAAAAAACAAACAAAAAACAATCGCATGTTCAAAATATTGCGCATACACCAACTTGGGTCAAATCTAGAACAGGGGGTTGAGAAGGATGTTCGATACTGTCTATTAAAACTCTCAAGGCAAATCATATAAACAGAAAAAGAATATTACAGTTGCTTCCATGTTTCCCTTTGTAGTTAGAGTGCAGAAATGGGTTTGGTAATTGTTAACACTAGATGGCAGAACCTTACTGGCTCATGTAACAGGCTACCAGGAGATCTAGTTAAACGATGATCCTTACCTTGATGTAATGGCTGATGCGCTCTACTGATGTGAAACGAGCTTCTGTCTCCGACGCGAGCCTTACTGTGAACTGGAACAATCCTGTCAACTGAAACAACATTTTTATTGCATCTTTCTATGTTTAAAAACAGATACAAATTCCAAATCAACACAAGATTTTTATTTTCCCATCAGATTCCTGGAACAAGACCAACAGCTGTTCTCTAATTCTGCACTGTATAAGAACCATTTAGAACAAACTCTGCTACATCAGGCTTGCTCAGTAATAGGTACCTGCGCTGACACTGTCAAACAATTATGTTACCAACAGGAAAAATAGAAAAAAATATTAAAATTGGAATTCAATTAGTGCGATAACTTTTCACACACTTAGTTTTTGCACCCTTCAAATTTTGCTTATCACATCTTTGCACACAACAGTTTGTTGCGCAATACAGGTCCAGAAGTTGTGATGCGATATTCATGCAAAATTTCTTTCTTGTTTTACCAGCGATAGGTATAGGTGAAAATGGGGATATCTGCTTGAACCCCCAAAAAGGCAAAGTAATAACAATATAGAAGTGTATTAGTGGCCATAATAAAAGTAATTGGGGTTCTTAAATTGTGTCAAATGGCTGTTTTATACATATTTCTAAAACAGTCAAATACTGATAGAAAGCAAGTGGTTTTGGAAAATATAATTACTTTTTAAATTGTGGGTGCATATAAAATGCATATAAGTATATATTTGTGTCCTTTAAAAGCAGTTAAGGAAAAAAAAAAACCCTTAAAAAATATGCCTAACACCCACCTGCAATCTTAAAAACGCCTGCCCCATTCATATAGCACCCCCATATACTTGTCCCACATCAATTAACCCATTTTCTTGTACTTTAACCCAAAAATGACATTGGCCAAATTAAGCCAATTAAATACTTTGCCCAATTGGTCATTAAGGAGGGTGTTCCAGTGGTTCTGAACCAAGTCCTGACATTTTTATATATACTAATTGTGCACATTACTTATTTGTGTAGTTTACATTTTTACTATATATGTTGATTCCCCTATAAGCAGTGACTGAGCGCAGTGTATATTTTTTATTTTGTAGGTTATCTTTGTTGAAGTTTGCACGGAACGGTATACACTTGCTGCTAGCTGTCTTCTGCTAGATTTTAAATTTAATTAGAGCAGCGATGGGAGCCTGGTAGAACTTTTACAACCTGTACCAGGTAAAAAGGAGACTTATGTCTTACCTGTTAAGTCCTTTTCTTCAAACTCCATAGGGGACACAGGGACTATGCTGGCAGATGGAGTCTGGGCACCATACAGTTAAAATTTCTTCAGAAACGTGCAGCCCAGGCTCCTCCTCTCCTATACCCCACCCCCAGACAGGCAGGCCAGTCAAGTTAGCAAGCCCAAGGCAGAAGCGGGAAGAAGGTGAAGGAAAACCGACACACGCGAAGAGACAGGAAAACCAGAAAAAACTCCTTAGGGTGCGTCAGGGTAGGCGTCCTGTGTCCTATATGGAGTTCGAAGAAAAGGACTTAACAAGTAAGACACAAGTCTCCTTTTCTTCTTCACTTGTCCATAGGGAACACAGGGACTACATTGGGGACATCCCAAAGCAATCCCCCTAAGGGAGGGGATGCTCCTGAGCTGCCCATTGCCCAAAGACTGCATACATGGGAGGCGAAGGTATGAAATGCATAAAAGCGGATAAACGTGTGAACAGATGATCACTTGGTTGCCTTGTAAAGCTGCTCCGCAGAGGAGCCACAACGAGCTGCCCAAGAGGTACCAACTGACCTTGTGGAATGAGCAGTCACCACACCCTGGGGGTCCACCGCCATGTACTCGTGGCCGATGGTTAAGCGGAGCCACCTGGCTAAGGTCTACTTTGCAGTCGGCCAGCCACGTGTGTGAAAACCAGAGAGAATAAACAGGGAATCAGACTTCCGGATATCCCTGGTACATTCTACATAAGTGTGAAGAGCCCTCACATCATCTAAAGAAGCCTCATCCACCGAAGAATGAATAGCCGGGACCACAATCTCCTGATTAAGGCAGAATTTGGAAACCACTTTCGGAAGGTAGCCTAGTCGAGTAAGAAGAATGGCCCGGTCCGAGTGAAAGACCAGAAAAGGAGAGCAACATGACGACAATCTCCGAGCAGAAGCAATAGCCAGAAGGAAAATAGTCTTCCACGTGGGCCAAAGAAGGCCTGCCAAATCCAAAGGCTCGAAGGGAGGCGACTGAAGAGCCCGAAGCATTGGGGACAAGTCCCACAGAGCCTTTCACTTGATGAAGACAAAACTGAAGGGAAAATGCCCCAAGAACAAGCAGGAACTGAAGACATTTGCAGTAGAGGCCTGGCAGAGCATCACCAGGGATGAAACCGAGCGTCTGGGGATGTCTATGCGTTCCAGACTTCAGGCTGTAATTGCCTGCAAAGGATTTGCAACAAAGTATTAAAAAGTGAAAGTTAGATTTAGGATTGTTTAGTTTGTCCCATTACTTTTGGCCCCTTAAAAAGTGGGAGGCACATATAGAAACCGTTGTAATTCCTACACTGTTCACCTGATTTGGATGTAATTACCCTCAAATAAAATCTGAAAGTCTGCAGTTAAAGCACATCTTGTTTGTTTCATTTCAAAGCCATTGTGGTGGTGAATAGAGGCCAAAATATGAAAACTCTGTCAATGTCCCAATATTTATGCACCCGACTGTATACAGGGAGACAGGAGCCAACCTCTCCGAGACTATCTGCAGGCAGCACCTCTGTGAAATGGCTGCTCAGCGTCTGTGCATGGGATGAGAGAGGAGGAGGAGAAACCCAATGGCGAAAAGCCTCCGTGAGGGATCACACCATGGGCCGGGGGAGGGGCTAACTGGGAGAGCCTACCTCCCTTTGCAGACAAAGATCCCCACAGGCAATAGCCCCCTACATGCTAAGGACTGTTTGAATGAGCGCTGCAGAATCCCTGCTGTCTAAGTGCCATGGATGTCTAGCGGGGGTGCGGGCATCCCGGCCTCAAGCTTGTCAGCACCGTTGGTGGTCTCCACATCGGCGGTGACAGCCACGCTGATGCAAGCAGGGAGCAGTGTTACCTGATCGTTGCCCCCAGTGTCTGGCTGCGGCTGGGGTCCTCCGTGTGCTGTGAGGACCTGACCGAGGTCGCTGACCTGCTCACTGGTGCCGGGGGTTGGTTCAGCGTCAGCGCAGGCGTCCTATAGGATGCCTGTTGCTGCCTGCTCAATAAGATAAAAAGTAAAATGGAAGAAAAAATTAGTCTGCATTAGCAGCTCCACTACATAGGTGCCCACTCCTGCGGCACCAAACTTAAGACTGGCCTATCTGGGCAGGGGTATAGGGGAGGAGCGGCCTGGGCTGTACAATTCTGAAGAAATTAACTGTTTGGTGCCCAAACTCCATCTGCCAGCCTAAACCCCAGCGTAGTCCTTGTGTCCCCTATAAACAAGTGAAGAAAAAACAAACACTCTTCTGGCCCATAAGTAAAAGCAGCAGCATGTTGACAAGTTGGTACAATCATTTCCACCGTTAATACATATCAGAGAAGAACAACTGTGTGCCAATCACTTATAGCATCCTAGGCAGAAGGAAGAGCGCTTATACGGACAAGAGTAACCTCACCACACACTACATATTTATTGGCTCTTGCTTCTAAAGCTGGGTATATACCTGGAAGACATATCTGCAGATAATGGTTATACAAACACACTGAACAACCATCACTGCCATCTGGCGGCCTGTGAAGTAAGTGTACGGGCAGTCATCTGACCGCCTGATCAAAGCACAATGTGCAGATAGACCGTCGTTCACAGACATATCGTATGAACAAATTGGCCGACACACACACACAATATATCAGCCAGTGTGTACCCAACATTAGAAGTGTACATATTACATCATAAACATACTTGCAAACAATTGAAGTAAAAGTATGTTTGTCACAGTATAAGCCATCATAAATAAATGTGGCAGACTGCAAAATATTCCACTGCAATCAAGGTGGTGGTTTCACAGATGAGTCATCAATGACAAATGCAAAAAAAATCAAAAAACAGCAAACGCACTTACAGTACAATTCAAGCAATCCTTAAAAGGGAAAAACAACCTCATATACTTTATACAAGCAGAAATCAGCCTGAAAAAAATCCAAACAGACCACTCCGTACAAAAGAATAACTTGCTCTGTGGATGTTCCAGTTTAAATCAGTTTGCAGCCTGTTGATTTTGTTAAGCTGAGAAGGGTTCAAAGAAATCTTCACCCTTACAATTCATACAGTGACTTATTAACTATTGTTCTCTACTAACATCATTCATATCTATCTTCAAAAAGTTTTATATAAATGTAGTCAGAATTACTCCTAGTGCCTTTACTCACCTGCACTGCATATGACATTGCAAGGCCAGCATATGCTGGAGAGATATTTCCATGCATCAAGATGATCATAAGGCCTGTGGTAGTTATCAGGGAAACACTGATTATGTCCAGACGTATGGCCAACCAGCGCATGGCACAGTTAAACAGATAAAATGGGGCCTGATTATTATCCAGCAATTCTTGGTACCTGAGTCAGAGGAGAATAAATGAATAAAGAGTAGAACAAAAGTTATGTGCAATAAGAATTGCCATCAATATCTATACAACATAGTCAGCACCCAGTTCAAAATGGCAAGACAAATGCTGAGTATGTACTGACCTGTGCAGAAACTCGTGACCTTTACCATATGCATGGATAGTGGAAAGTCCTTGAATACTTGATGTTATGTGTGACAAGAAAGGACTTTGTGTGAGGTTATCCAACCGCTTCAACTCACGGATGAAAACCCTATATAATATAAAAAGAACTAAGGATCAAATAGGGTTGAGGTTACCAAAAAAGGTAAAAAAGGGATAGACTAGATGGGCCAAATGGTTCTTTTCGGACGTCAAATTTTATGTTTCTATTTAAATTATATTCACCAAATTCACTGGCTTCTGACCCCAGAAGGGAGCTCAATATACTTGCACTTGGTTTTTGAATTAGTGCTATATTATAGATTAATCCTTGACCATTTTGTGAAGGGCCAGCCATTCACAAAATGAGCCCTCAGACCACTTTGCAGAAGGTATGTTTCCCTTATGTAGATACACTTGTTTAGTTTTACTTTCTTATCGACTATGGGCCCGCTTTGATGGTTCCCGATTGGCACACGTGCAGGATCTGTACTACGTCTGTGCTGATCAGTTTCCAGTGCCCCCCTAAGCCGCAGCATGACAGCTTCCCAGAAAACGGTGGCGCGCCAGCCCTATTTTCTGGTCGTGTGACGAGGCTAGTGCCTGCATCTTCCGAAGAAACTTCAACTGTGTGAATTTCACGGCCATCCTGAGCAACCCGAGGGTTAGTCAGATGACTGATGTTCATGCAAGTGATCCACTGGCTGCGTCCTTAGACTCTGCAGCAGATCACAGAATCCAGCAGGAGGCATTTATTTACACAAGACGTCTCCTGCGGCATTAGCATTTTATTGCACATCTACTGTGTACAAAGTTGCATTTGCTGTGCAATACCTAACAACTCAGAATCCGGTCCTACGTGCGCTAATGTTGCTTTCTGCGTTCCAATGTGCCCAGTTCTAAAATATATACTTGCACTGTTACATAATTCAAGACTATAACAGTTTCACTACCACAGACAACTACTGCTCTCTCTTTCTTCTGCAGCTCCAAAGTGGGTGCCCGAGAGCCACCAGAGAGAATACATACATATAATTCAAAGGATTATATTTGCATTGTAAGTGTTGTTGCCTTGAACGTGGACCTACAGAGGACTTATTTAAGAACATTTATATGCCCTTCTACATATTTTAATTGGTTAATATAATAAGTTGGTAATTTTTGCTGTCCTGGTAGAAGACTGAAAATTGTTCTCTTGATACATGTGGCCTTCTGAGGAGAAGCTAAGTTTTTTGAGGTAAATGTGAAAGTGCCCAATCTCCTGCATCGCATTCTATTGGCGGAATTCAATTATTTTTAGCCGCTATCGCGCCCGACGGAGCTATTCAATTCTTGCTCCTGTCGGGCAGGATGAGCTGCCAGCGCTACATTTCAGCTCGCAGCCCCTGGGGGATGAGAGCTGAAATGTGCGAAAAGTGACATGTTTGGGCGCCCAAACATCACTTTTCGCGATCGCGCCAAGCACTTTGGTCGGGTTTAGCTGCTTTACGCGGCTAAACCTGACCTCTATGGGCGCGATCAGCGCGAACATCTTGTACAATTGTATAGCGGCCCGCGATCTCCTGTCACTTTAGACGGGAGATGCGGGCCGCGAATACAATTGAATTCCGCCCTATGTCAGCTATCTAGGGGCATATTCAATTAGCAGCGGGATTTCACCCGCGGCTAATTGATAGGCTAAAGTCCCGCGATGCGGGGTTTAGCTATTCAATTAAATAGCTATTTCCCCGGATCATTAGACCGGGACTCCCGCGCGAGAACACACTGAGTGTGTAATAACCTCTCGCGTGAGGCTGAATAGGGCGGCCTCACGCTGATTTTACCTCGCACCTACAAGAGGTGCGAGGTAAAGTCAAACAGCGGGGACACATGCGCGTGGAATCCCCGCTAATTGAATCCCGTCCAGCGTGACAATTAGCCGCGGGGTTATTGAATATGCCCCCTAGTGTCCCCACAAGGAAGAAATACACATGACTGCATAGTGTTTAAAAAAATCTATGGCTAAAAAGGGAGGTATGGTATAAACAAAAAGCAATATACTTTGCAGAAGAGGATGTACAAGCCACAAAACTGAAGTTGAAAGGTGGAAACCCTCTTTACTTCATTGGCTCCTGTGATTTTTATTTTAAGCCCAGCGGGGAGCTAATTTTTAGAATTTGCGATAGCCACATTCAGAAATTAATGTCACAATTATTTTTTCGAAGTCGTGCCCACACAGGTTATACCTTGTTTTTCGGATTACATTTTCTTTAAAAAAAAAAAAAATTCTAAATTTTGCAGCTTAAAATAAGTAACCAAAATTGCTAAGTATTATTATTATTATTAATAATAATAAAACGTAAAGAAAGTGACCAAACAGTTAATGTAATTTTTCTTTGTAAGCACCACAAATAAATGCTTTGGATTAATGCTGAAGCAAGTTCCACACTTCCAAAACAAAAAAAAAGCAGGATTCTATGAGGAGGTTTTTACACCAACATCTGCACTTTAAAAAGATGATTTTTAATAAATGTTTTCGCCATTTTGATTCAAATGCCTACAAGGTTTAGGAATAATAAGGAACAAGCCTTACTATTTTTTAAACTAGAGAACCTACCACATTAAATTAGGGAACTTCTTTATTTTTGACACCAGATGGAGCCCCACTCACCTTCCACAGGAAAGGGGTTATAGTGCCCAAACAAGGGGTGGCTGAACTGCCTCATCTGAATGAACAGTAACCTGTAAATAAATGTCCTAGTCAGCAAGCCAAATTTTGGCAGGGACATCTAAATAATGTCAAAGGACCCAAAAGAAAAATTTCCCAAAAAAAAAAGTGCTGAGTCTGCTGTATATTAGAGCAAGCACAACTTTGGTATTCAGTGGCTTGAGAAACCTGTAAAGAAGGAGAGATGGGTAGGTCCAGATTCACTCCCTCCTGCCACGAAGTCTAGATCCATTTAATGGTCTCTCCGAAAGTTCTTAAAAAACAGGATTTTTGTACTTAATGTGAAATCCTTTTCTGGGGGACACTGGATTATGGGTTGCTTGAGGGGACTGAAGGAGCAGGAACTTATTAGACTAGTATATCTTTAAGACAGAAGCTCCGCAAAATGCTACTTGCCTGGAAACCACATGTAATATGGTGAAGAGTACGATTAATGGTCCAACAGCTACCAAAAACCATGGAAACACGCCAGCAATGACCCCCAGACAAAAGAAGACTAGTATAACATTCTGAACGAACATTTCAGCTTGAAACGGCAGCCGGATGTCAACTGGAAAAAAAATAAATAAATAATAATTACTATATGACACATTTATTACATATCTGAGATAACTGGAATCAGGTCTTTAAGTTAAAACATTAATTTATAAAGTAGGTCCGATAAGAAAATCCCAGGAATAGGAGTACTTAATGTGCAGAAAAAAAAGGTTAAATATGAAAACACAACAAAAGCAAAATATGTTCTCATCTACATTCAGTAGCATTAAATATAACAATGCAATGCAACCCATAACAGGGACATTCCTGTCTGATAAGGTGGGTTAGAATATCAAATAACTATTCAGCTTTGGATTTTTCCACTAACTATATAGCCCTGACAAATATAGCCTGCAGATAAGGGTTGAAAAGAGGATTTTTGGGTACTTACCACTGAATCCTTTTCTCTGAATCATGCTGGGGCTGTTCGGACTGCAGGAGCTGGCACTTAAAATAAAACTTGTAACTTTAATCCTAAACTCCTCCCCTCTGCAACCCCATGACTTCAGTACAACTACAAAAGTGCCTGGTAAGGAGAAGCAGTAACCCAGTGAAACTGTTATAATCAAAAATAAAAACAGAACCGCAGGGACCAACCAGTCAAAAAGAAAATAAAACCAAACGCAATAAGACTGAGCATGAGTGAGGGATCGCAGTGTCCATCAGCATGATTCAAAGAAAAGGATTCAAACCGTAAGTACCCAAAAACCCTCTTTTCTTTCATTGATGCTGGGGTACACTGGACCATGTGATGTTCAACAGCCGCCTCCATGCAGGGAACGCTTGGGCCTCCTGACCAGAGAGCTGTACGACCAAAGTCCAGCCAAGGCCCTGTGGCGTGCCGCCCAGAAGGTCGCCACTGCCCTTGTAGAATGAGCAGACACCCTGGCAGGTGCCAGTCGCCCTGCATCAGAATAGGCCCGAGAAATGACTGATCGGATAAAAAGTTTGATGGTCTGCTTCGTAGCCGGCCAGCCACGTTTTTGACCAAAAACATAAAAAGTACAACTAAAACACAAAAAAATAACTACCCGTGCCGAACTCATGCACTTAAAATAAACTTGTAGCTTTAACCCTAAGCTCCTCCCCTCTGCAACCCTATGACTTCAGTGATTTAAGTGCAAGCTCCTGCAGTCCCAGCTACAATCCCATGGCCCAGTGTCCCCCAGCATTAATGAAAGAGAAATTAAGTTTTAAAAGAGCAAAGACTGTTGTATAGAAACTTATTTAAAGTGCCACTTGCACGTACATGCTCTTCATTCAGATCATTGCTTTCAGGCACACAGTGAACTGTGTATTAACCACTTGCCAGGCTGTACGTTACTTGACAGTGTCGCAAACTACACAATGAACAATCTTACAGCAGTCGCAAATAGCAGAGGGACCGGTGTCTGCCACACTGCCGATCACTGCTGATTGGGCATGTGAGGACATACCACCCAGCGGCTGCAGAGATGAGTCGCCAGGTAAATTATATATCCAGCAGCCCTCAGCAGAGCCTGGCACTTTAAATGTTTATTGATTTTGTCTTTGCTCCATCCACTCCATCCCCAACCAGACCTAGTTAAGCTTAACCAAGCCCAAGAGAAGATTGAGAGGTCACAAGAGGAACCTTTAACCAACAAGTCAACACACGCATCAGATGAAGGGCCTTTAACAAACATGCAACATACGACAGCAACAGGAATACACTACTACAAAACATAGCAACACTGAGAGGGTGCCAAGTGTCCCCATGTAATCGGAGAAAGATTTTACTGGTAAGTACAAAAATAAGGTTTTGTCCTACTCCCACTGTGGGACACTGGGACTCTGGGGATGTCCCAAATCAGTCCACGTGGTAGGGAGGGTGCTGCAGCAGCACGGAACACCTTGAATCCAAAGCTTGCAAAGGTGTAAAAACAATAGTATTTGGCAAAGGTATGCACAGAAGATCAGGTGTCCGCCCAGCACAGTTGGTACACCATGGTGCGCAGCCCAACAGGCACCCACTGACTGAGTAGAATGAGCTGTAACAGCTAGTCTCCAGCAATGTAAGACTGTCGAATTACAGCACAAAGCCAACGAGACACAATACACTTCAAAGCCGGCCAACCCCTCTTGTGGAAATATTGAGGACAAACAAGTAGTCTGTCTTTTTTTTTTAGAAATGAGGCTGCTTCAATAAGTAACAAGACCTCTCACATGTGTAATGAATTCCATTTTATTCTAATTTCCCACCAGGTCAGAGCAGGTAGATCGCAGTTTCCCCTCACGGCCATTAGACTGTGCCTCATATCAGTCATACGGTCCTAACAAGTTGTAAGATGGCGGGGCTGACGGAAACATGGTCACACTTTTGAGGTGCGAAGATCTGTGTCTAAAGGGCACTTCAGCAGCTGAAATTCATTGCCAACTTGTCAATCACGACCACCACAGATAACAATTTGTGCCGCACTGAAGGACTGATTCAGGAGGACAGGCAAATTCAAGTTAGTGATATTGCTGACAAACTGAACATATCAGCGGGTACTGTGCACATCATTCATGAGCAATTAAAGTACAGGGGAAAAAAAAGTATTCACGCTGGGTACCAAAGCAACTCATAGAATCTCACAAAAGCAATAGGATGGGAATGACTCATGCATTTGACGTGGTACCATGAGGAGAGAGTGCAATTCCTGCAGCGTATTGTTACAAGCAATGAAACATGGGTTGCCTCATGTGACACCACAGAAGCAGCAAGCATCCATGACATGGAAACACATCAGCCACACCATCAAAGAAATTCATAACGCCTCCATCAGCAAAGGTCATTGCAACCGTGTTTTGAGACCACAAACGTGTGCTACTTGTTGACTTCCTCACCAAGGGAGATACTGTGAATGCTGTCCGCTATGACGACACATGGAGCCGGATGTGGAGGGCAATTCGTCGAAAAACTACCTTGGTTGCTGCGAACAGGCGTTGTATTGCTGCATGTTAACGACAGGCCACACTCAGCCAACTGCACGTGTGAGTTGTTACGGCACTACCACTGGGGGGTACTGGATCATCCTCCCTACAGCCCTGACCTCGAGTGATTTCTGGGATCATTAAAGAAGTACCTGGGTGGAAGGCTAATCGCAAGCATTGTCCTGGTTTCAGGCGCTTGATACAAATTTTTTCTATGCCAGGATAGATGCCTTGGTGTACCACTGGAACAAATGCTTAGACAAGTATGGGGATTATGTGGAAAAATAACATGTACCAAGACCATACTATTGATTATACGTATATGCATGAGTTGATTTAAATTCACCCCAATGAGAGGACTTGTTACCTTATTTATTGAACCACACTCGTATGTCCAAAGGGCATGGACCACATCCAAAGAATGACCAGCCTCGCCCTCAAGGGAAGAACCATTAACTGACAACACAAATTAGTAGATCGATGTGGAAACTAGAAACCACCATCGGTAAGGAGAAGGGCAGTGTACAAAGCACTGCTCTGTTGTGAAACGCAAGGGAGAGCAACAAGACAGCACAGAGCTCTTAAACTCTCCTAGTCAAGGCAAAGGGAATTAGAAAAACGGTCTTCCACGTGAGATACTCGAGATCGACGGAAGCTAGAGGATCAAAAAGATCTAACTGAAAAACAGAGGACTAAATTGAGGGAGGAAGAAACTGTAGTTGTACACGAAGGACATTGCAAAAAACACAGACAAGGATGACACCTTTAAGGAACCAAAAGGTAACCCTGCGAAAAAGCCATCCTGAATGAACAGGTGGGATGCAAGAGCCTAAAGGAAGATGGTACTGGACCACCAACCCATGGCACCCCTGTAAGCAGGAGTGGACTGGGCCGTGGGGCAGGGTGACATCTGCCCCCGGAGCGATACAATTGTGCAGCACTAGGGCCATTGTGCATATACCAGTGACAGCCAGGCCCCTCTCCCTTTTGCTCTGCCGCTTGACAGACGGCCCTAATGGACGCTAACGCAATCGGATCGACCAAGAGCAACTCATCTACAAAACATGACAAGTAAAATGGCCACGGGAGGGCTGCTGCGCATGTCCTACCACAGCAGCTCCTCCCGTTGGCCACTGCACAGCGACAGCACCCCCTCCAGTTACACTCCTCCGGTGACCCCATCACATGATCTGGCGACGACGTACATCTGTATGACACAACTCTGCATCTGCCCTTCCCTGGTCTGTCTCTGCCACCGCGGCTACAGAGATAAGAAAGGAACAGGCAGCATGGCAAGTGGTGAGCGGAACGCAACCACCACAGATTTAGTCAATATTGTAAACTTTTTATTGTCGCTGGTTATAATCTTTTGCTGTTCCCGCAATAAAAGCGCTGAAAGGTTGAAGCAATAACGCTGAGCTGAGTGTCGTATTGATAATCTGGAGTACTGCTATCCTGTAAAATATACAATTTACAGCAACTATGCTGCTAAAGTGGAGGGCACCCAGTAAGTAACCTGTTGGATTCATTAGAGTGTGTGAGTATTATATAATGTTTGCACTGTTACATTTATTTATCACTTTGTAAAGATTTGTTATGTTGTATCATTAATATTGTGCATGCCATTTCTATTCAAATGCACTTTTTGTTGTTGTAGGTGTTTATGACCACCCAATAGGGTTTTGTTCATAGTACACGTTTGCAGTGCTGGGCGCTCTTCTGATGAGGTCACCCAATGTGCTCTTTTTGTTCTCAGTAACAATTCCATTCACCGGAAGTTTGGGTGGTATGTTGTAACAATGCTTACTTGTTTTAATGTCTGTATAGCCACGGAGACTGCTAGCGTTGCAATAGATTTGACGCGGCCATTACCACATGCAACGGAGGGATGTGTGGATGCAGGATGCACTGGGTCCACTCTTCCTATAACCCCGCCCCCAAGCCAGAGGCACCTCAGTTTGTAAGTAGCCAGAGGAGGACAGAAAGAGAAGATTGGAACACTCAAGAACCATACTCACAGAGAAGGAGACTGGAAACCGGTGACCAGTAACACAGCCCATATGAAACCAGGTGCGTCAGGGCGGGCGCCCTGTGGACCCTATGGACTTCGTAGAAACAGATAAAGTGGTTATCATATCTCTCGTTTTCTACTTCAGGGTCCATAGGGGGTAAACAGGGTTGACCTTGGGGATGTCCCAAAGCAGTTCTTATAAGGGTAGGGACGCTCCTGTGCTGAGAGGAGAATCCGTCACCATAAGGAAGCATCCTGAGAGGCAAAGGAAACCAATGCATAGAACCTAAGAAAGGTCTAGACAGAAGACCACAGAAGACCACGTGGCCACCTTGCAAGGCAGAACAGCTGTGGCGCTACAGCGAGCCGCCCACGAGGGCCCACAGCCCAAGTAGAATAAGCATCAACAGAAATAGAAAGGCATTCCTATGTGTAGGCCACGGAGATAGGCATAAGAAGCCAACATCTGTTTATTGGTCGGCCATCCTATCCTGTGAAAAACAGAAATCCATAGACCACAAATAAGGAGGCCGATTTCCTGAAGGAGCTTTAACGGACCACGTAAATCCTGAGAGGCCGAACCACAGTCAATGAGGCCACCCCAGGCTGTTTGTCTATTGTATGTATTAAATGCTCACATTTATGAAGATCGTGTGGACGTCCATATCTAGAACCAACTCAAAACATACCTTTATAAGAGGAAACACCCCATGCTGTAAGGGTATACAATCGGGAAACCGGCTGCCTTAATACTGCCAGGCGGCTTCCCGACTGTCATCTCCCGGCGAGGGTGAAATGCCTGACATTTCCACGGCGCCGGGAGACGGGCGCCGCGAGCGGACAGCCGCAGGGGGGGGGGGGCATATTGGGTTCTGGAGGGTTAGGTTTAGGGCACCCGGGGGGGACTTAGGGTTAGGCAATTGGGGGGGGGGGGGGGGGGTTAGGGTTAGGCACCCCTAGGGGGTTAGGTTAGTATATACTTACTTTAGGGACGTTAGGGATTTCCAGCGCTGTCGGGCTCTGCTCATCTGTTGACCAGGCGCTGCCGGCCATACGGCCAGCGGTATTTCATACCGATTCCGCTGTATGTGAGTACATGGTACGCCATCTGATAAAGAAACTGCTATAGGAGTATTTAGATACTTGTTAAAGTGAGTGGGGTATGTCCCTCCCTTATGGATTATGAATTCATGTTGAAAGATACCTTGATATATGCACCTACTTACTATAGTGTAAGTAAGGTGCGTCTAGATTTTTATCTTTACTATCATCATTTATAAAGTGAAAATCAGGACCAACACATTGTTTCTATTTCTTCCTTCTTCTTTTGTCGTTTTATGGTCGGCCAAACTACTGAGGAGGAGAAGAGAAGAAACACCCTCAAGAAGAACATATCGGACTGAATTACCGATTTCACTTTTTGATTGCCAGTTAGCATTTTATTGTTTACAGCGCCTATATCTGAGGTCTTTGCATTTTTCGGACCATAAGAATTATGTATGCCACATTCTGGGGTAGATCCTAGCAAAAGCTGGCATACACACTCTAAACATCTCGATGATGATAGAGCCAGAGAAGCCTTAGGACCACAGTAGGGACGCAGTCAAAGACAAACGATGCAGGTCCAAGGAAAGGCAAGGACCCTAAGACAACAGGTCCGGATATTGAGGCAGCAGGAACGGAGTGTCGATGGAGAGTCTCCGAAAATCTTAGTACCAGTGACGACTGGGTCAATCGGAGCCACCAGCAGGACAGTACCTCCGTCTTGATTGAACTTCCGAAGAACTCAAGGAAGAAGGGAGACCGGAGAAAACAGGTACATAAATTTGAAGGCCCACGTCACTGACAACGCGTCGCCGAAGGTTGCTTCAGTAACTCTAGTTCTGGACCCTAACACCGGCAGTGTGTGATAGAGTCAGGAGGCCATGAGGACCACCTCTGGGAGGCCCCCTCTGCTAGTTGAAACCTCTCTTGGAGAAAAGACTAGTCCCCTGAATGCATATCGTGACGGCTGAGGAAGTCCGCTTCCCAATGGAGAACTCCCGGAATGAACACTGCAGAGATGGCCGGGAGGAGACCCATGGTCTGTGTCAGAATGTGTGACACTTCCGTCATTGCTGCCCAACTACGAGTGTCTCCTAGATGTAAGCCACTGTTGTGACAATGTTGGACTGAACCTTTACAGGTTTACCGTGAAGTATGTGTTAGGCCAGAGCGAGGGCCCAAGACAGCCTGAAGTTCCAATAAGTTCATTGGCAGGGCGGAATCGACAGATGTCCAACTGCCCCGAAAGGTGTGCGGACCGGTCACCGCGCCTCAGAGACTGGCATCCGTAGTAAGGATTACCCTAGATGAGATGGCCATAGCCACCCAGATAGAGACAGACGCACCACCGGAGAGAGCATCATCGTCTGAACAGTGAGAGGATCAGTTTTGCAAAGGTCTGTAATGGAACTGGACATATTCCACCCTCCCGAAGGTAGACGCCCTGGATTCCAGAACCCGCATTACAGAGTGTAATGACACTAATCGACTGTGGAGGCACCTGCGCACTCGTAGTTGATCTTATCTGACGTCAGAAGGATTCTCCGATTCTGGGAATCCAGCAGGGCTCCCAGATGAATCATACCCTGTGAGGGATTCAAGGAGGACTTTTACCCAGTTGATTAAATATTCGTGCTTGTGAAGGAAAGCAATGGTTAACTGGAATTGGCTTTAAAGTACCTTGGGGATCCTGCTAAGAGCAGGAGGCCGTCCAGATACAGGAACAGTCTGATACTCTGAACAGGTGGGCTGTCATAAAAGCCATAAATCTGATAAACCCTGGTGGGGCTGTGGACAGTCCAAAGGACAGAGCACGAAAATTAGAAGTGTTGCTGTGGCACAGCAAACCTGAGCTAACACTGATGAGAGGGCTCTATAGGTACGCGTCCTGAATATCCAGCGATACCATAAAGTCCCCAGGTTCCATAGCTCGGATGATGGAGCGTAGGGGTTCCCTCCTGAGCCTAGGCACCTTTAGGAATTGGTTCAGGGATTTGAGATGGAGGAAAGGCCAATGAGGACCATTCGGCCTCTGCCCCAGAAGGAAAGTAGAATAACCAGTCCCTCGCTGAGATAGCGGGGCTGGCATAATTACCCCTGCTCAGCGCAAGGACTGTATAGCTTTCTGGATTTGAAAGGCCTTTTTCGAGTCTGAAGAAGGGCCTGTGTAGCAAAACATGTGGGGAGGCCGTCTGAGCAATGAGAGGGCATACCCGTGAGAGACTTCAACTCTTACCCAAGCATCCGTGGTGACTCGACACCAGCACTGGACGAACTGAAAAAGTCGGTATCTCACTCTGAGATCCCCCAGATAAAGACCTGTACCGTCAGGCTGAAGGTTTATCCTCAGGTTTAGAAGCAGGGCGTCTGGATGTCCAGGTCTGCCCGGTACCGGGTATGGCGGCCCTCGTGGAGGCCGACATCCTAGGAAAAGACTGGCCTTTGGGCTGTCCCTGTGGAGAAAAAGACTCAACAGATTTAGTTTGAGGCCTTGTAATGGGAGTAGCTGAAGGCGGAAATTGGCCGAGTGATACTGCCAACGTTGGTACAATCTTGTCAAGCTCAGGACCAAACAAGATCTCCCCAATATAGGGTATACATTTTAATGCCTATCTTGGAGTCCACCTCTGCCGTCCATGAGCGCAGCCATAGAGTATGGCGGCGGATACAGTCACAGCCGAAACCCTGAAGGTTAAGAGACTGGCATCCAATGTTGTTACTCAAACATATGAAACTGCATTTTAAATGTGAGCAACAAAAGGCATCTGATCCCCCAAAGTTTTTGAGGGAAAAAGCACTACAAATGCAGCAGCCCAGCACCCAATAAGCTTTAGCCACCCATGCGATAGCCATGGTTGTACGGGCAACAGCCCCTGAAAGCTAGTACATTGATTTCAGGCAAAGTTACCACCTACGAATCCGTAGAATCCGTCCGGGCAAGGATGGGTGGCGTAGTAGCGCTCTTAATCAGACGAGTAACATGAGAATCCACCCCAGGAGGTGATTCCTACTTGCAATGACCCTCAGGGAATGGGAAACATGAGGCCAAAAGCTCTTGTGATACCTCTTATCTGGCAATTGTCAGACCCCCGCCATGTGATCCACCCGCTGGTCAGAGAGGGGGAAAACAGCCGAAGCCACTTTAATGCTTAAATCAAGGGTGATTTGATTTAGGTGCAAATTCAACATCTTCTATAACTAGGATGGACATGACCACCAGCACCAAAGCAGGGATAAAAATACTTAATTTAGGCTCCCCTTCGTGTGAAGGAGCCAGATACATCATCCAGTGCACCCTTGGCTGACGATCTGTGTTAGACAGTAGGCAGACTGGGAAGCAACCACAGGGCGTTTATTATGCCATTTTGTGTTTTGTAGAAACGACATCCACCCAGGGTGGCTGCTGTGGTAATCCCTGCAAGGGAAATGAGACTTTTGCGATACCTGAGGGAATTTGAAAAACCCCAGTAGAGAGCGGCAGTCTGTCACAGGGGCAAACCGCAAGAACTGCGAGATACCCTGAGAGGGAAGGGTAGCACGTTGAAGCAACCCCAAGTGGGTTACAACTATGGGGGCCGTCAGGCGATCCGTAATGGAGACCAGGGTCTTGAGAAACAAACCGCCCAAGGGGGATCCTGTAAGGGGCCCGGCACCTCATACATAACCCTTTCCGAGACAAATCCTCCGTATTCACACCTGCAACACATGTCTTGCAGGATAGCAAAAATGGGTGCAGTATCATGCTCTATTTCCTGGTCAGACATATCTGACTAACCACCATCGTGGAAATATCAAGCAGCGCTATACTGGTCTGACTAACGCCATGATTAGCTGCAGGGACCCATTGTCAGCGTATGCAACACACAGTTCCACCTAAAATATGGCAATGTGCAGCACGCAACAGTATGTGACAAATCTCACAAATATTGACAAGTATATACATGTGAGGTCTCAGAACCACCCTAAGTACACCTGTATTAGGGCAGATTGTAAAGAAAAGGGATAGATATACACTGACAGGTGAGAGAAGAAAGCACAGACAGTCAGCACTAGCATAGGTCACATACAATGCAGAAATATAAATATATATATATATATATATATATATATATATATATATAAACATTACATATAATATACTGCAAATGTTGCTACACTCAACTGCCCAAATTCAGTGAGGTTTTTCGTCTGCATTGGTGTTCGTACAAAGTTGCAGTACTTATTCAGATGCACACATGAAGAAGCGAATTATAAATTTGTTGGGCGTTCCTAGGTAGTTACAGGGGGTAGGCTACTCAGACGCAGATATAATCTAGTATGGGTGTGTTATTGGAGTGTTGCGGGTGTGTCGCTGAAAGAGGTTGCGCACAGAAACGTGGAATCGCTCACATTGGAGGACATAAACAGACAGATGATCTGCACCTAGCATAGGACTGGTGCAAGTTTCACTGATACACCCTACATGGAGAAACCCATACATATACCATATTCCAGGAAAACAAACATTGGCAGTTTCAGTTTTGAAAAAAAACTCTTGCTTCTGGGAAGGGAGTATCCCACCCCCCTCAACAGACCACACCTCTATTACGGTTGCTTCCGGAAATTTCCCAGGCTGGTTTTCAATCCCAATCCGTCCCTGGCAGGTTCCGGCTGTTAGTGTCAGGCTGCGTCAGAGTAAATAGCATGAGAAGGGGCTGGCAGACACAGACAGGGTCATCAAGGGGTGCAGGAGGTACACCTTTGCAGGGTCCAAGCAGATGGAAGGGCTCCGGTAGCTCTAATGATCCAGACTATAAAATGCTGGCCAAATTATCATGGAGGAACCTGCCCTGCCAAGAATCCCTTCACTCACACACACAGGTTCCCAACTCAGCCCCCAGCCGATCAACTTTCCTTCCTCAGCTCCGCAGTAGCCCCGCCCCCAGCTCTCTTCTCTTCATCTCTTCTCCTCCTTCCTTCCTGCTATACCATTGGCACAGCACAGAAGAAGGCGGAGACTCCTGCAACTGTGAAGCAGATCACAGACGTACTCCCTTTCCACTGCACTCTCTCCCTCTTTCCCCTGCAGTCTCTACCACTGCCCCCTCCTCCCCTGCAGTCTCTACCACTGCCCCCTCCTCCCCTGCAGTCTCTACCACTGCCCCCTCCTCCCCTGCAGTCTCTACCACTGCCCCCTCCGCCCCTGCAGTCTCTACCACTGCCCCCTCCGCCCCTGCAGTCTCTACCACTGCCCCCTCCGCCCCTGCAGTCTCTCCCCCTGGCCCATTATCCCTTGCAGTCTTTCTCCTACTAACCCCATGCATACTCTCACATGGTTTGCTTAATCTTTGCAGTCTCTCCCACTGTCCACTTCTCCTCTGCAGTCTATCCCACTTTCCACCATTTCCCCTGCAGTCTCTCACAGTCCCTTTCACTTTGCAGTCTCTCTCACAGTCCCTTTCCCTTTGCAGTCTCTCTCACAGTCCCTTTCCCTTTGCAGTCTCTCTCAGAGTCCCTTTCCCTTTGCAGTCTATCACAGATCCCTTATCCCCTGCACTGCAGTCTCCCCACAATCTCCTTTTCTACTGCAGTCTCCCCCACTGTCACCTTTCCCCTGCAGTCTCTCACTGCCTGTACACACTTCCCCATCTGTGCCTGTACACCCTTCCCCATCTGTGCCTGTACACCCTTCCCCATCTGTGCCTGTACACCCTTCCCCATCTGTGCCTGTACACCCTTCCCCATCTGTGCCTGTACACCCTTCCCCATCTGTGCCTGTACACCCTTCCCCATCTGTGCCTGTACACCCTTCCCCATCTGTGCCTGTACACCCTTCCCCATCTGTGTCTGTACACCCTTCCCCATCTGTGTCTGTACACCCTTCCCCATCTGTGTCTGTGCACCCTTCCCCATCTGTGTCTGTACACCCTTCCCCATCTTCGCCTATGCCCCCCACCACATGACTGGTGGCTGCAACCAGATTTGGTGTAGATGGACAGGGGACCAATCACATTAAACACCACAAAACTGAACCTAAGGATGGCAGGTAAACACAAATTTCTGTTACTTAGGGGCATATTTATCACATTACGCATTTTTTATGCCAATGTGTTAAATATTTTACACCCAAATTCGAAATGTGTAAATTAATATTTTCATGCATATTTACTAAAATCCTCTTGCATGGAGATGGGCTCAGATAAGAGCCTGGCCTGGTGAAGAGCTGGAAGCTCTCTGGTCTGAGTCCTTAGTGAACACTGAATGCTCGGTTGTCGGCCGGCGCATATGTCACCAGGGGCCAAAGGAGAAGGATCCGAAGCACACCTCTCCAGAATAATTTGCTAAATAGTAGCCCATAGACTACTAATATTAACGCCATCTGGAGATGGCGTTATCCTAACGGGGCCAAGCTCTGGAGTGTTTCACAATGTACTGGTAGAAAAGCCAGGGCCACTTGTTTGTGGTTGGCCCCCCAGGTTGAAAGTTGCCAGCCAGCCCCTGCCCGTAAGTGCCCTGCAGCACCACTGCCCTAAGCAATAGTTGGGCAGAATTATCCATCAATGAAGAAATAAAAGTAAACTCACCCTCATCCATGTCTTTGGAAAATCTATTCAGAATACGGCCCGTAGGGGTAGTGTCAAAAAACTTCATAGGGCTCCGGAGGATACGCCTGAAAAGCTCATCATGGAGCTTAGAAGAAGCTCGTAGTACTCCCTGGAAGACAGCAGAAGAATAGAGAACAACATTAGGCAGCAAAGTACAGCAATCCTGTCCAAAAAACAAAAACAAACCAGTGAAAAATTACCTTAACGAAGACAACACCACGCACTGCTTTCAGGATGAGCATAACCACCATAGAAAGTGCATAAATTCCAGTGTAGTACTGCACATGGGGATTGTCCTTCATGCTGTGACTGATAACAGTTTCATTGTGTAATAGCACAGACGTGTTCTATAGAAAGACATATCAGGGAGAATTCAAATACACTTAGAGATGCAGACACACACTATGCATCTGTGTTAAGTGGAATTTCTCAACATATCGAGTAAGAGGACTCTAAATTTCCTATATATCTTTAAATATTCAAGACTCAATTTAACCTATAATAATGATGGTGGTGTCAGTCATACAACAAACATGAATGTTACATAGTATTACCTTGTAATACTTTGTCTCAATTTTGTGTTCTCCCCATTACACTATACATAGCACCAGCGCTCCCTTATCTTTCGTCTCCATGGCCCCCTATAATACTGGTTACTCACCCATAGGATAGGTACAGGATCACTGAATACTGTCCTGCCTCCCCATGAAAATCAGTGTATGCCTGCTCCTTTAGCTACAGCAAGTTGCCCCATCCTTGCCCCCCCTGCCCGAGATAATGTAGAATACTGTTGTCATGCTATGTACTTATGCAATAACTTGCAGCAGTGTACTGCATTTATGTAGTGTTGTTTTTATGTTCAACTCTGTGCAGCGCTGCATACACCCTGTGCCCCCTTATGACAAGACAGAAGAATAATAAAATGATAATACATAATTTACAACACATAATCTATTTGTTTATTGGAGGAACTTACCCCGCTGCCTTGTTTAATCCAATAGCCGAGCCACCAATTACTGAATGCTGTGCTTCCAACATTGAGCACAAACAGTGCCATAATGATAAAAAAGGCAAAAGGGCCTCCAGCAGCCTGGATGTAAATGCCATAAACAGACCAAGGCACAGATCCTTTGCCTTTCTCCTCCATCTGCATAAGCTGGCCTGTGGAATGAAGTAAAAAATCCTAAAATGTAAATGACCTAAATGTTATCACTATACTACGAACATCCTTAATGGTGTGTAATTCCATCTAAACACTGCGTGCGTTTGTGATATTACCAATCTTATATCATCTGTTTACACAACTATGCATGATTATATTTTCCTTAAAACCACTTGTTTAAAATAGCAAATTTAGGATAAAATATGTACCTATCCCTGTTATTGCCTCTCCAATTTTCTAACAAATTCATTTTTCTATTTAAGCATTGAAAACCTAAAAATATTTATTTACCAACTCTATTATAGTATGTGACAGTCTGCCATGCTCTTTAGCTCTCTTTATGCATTGGTGGTAAACATGTACAAAGCATGCAGTAATGAAAAGAAACTGCTCAACATTTTAGTTTACAGTCTATTTAATTATCAAAAAGGTTATTACTGATAATTGGGAGACAAGCATTTGTCTTTTGCATCCATTGGAGGAAACTAAAACCATGAGGTATAGAGGTGGCTTTAAGAGCGTGGGCACAGAAATGCTCACTGAACCTCACCTTCTATATCCCCTAGTCGGAATTGGATTAGTTGTCTCTCAGTGGCCATAGGAGCAGGGTACTTCTGTTCAGTATGCTGCCTACTGCAGCATTAAGTAATTATTTTAAGGGTGTCCTCTTTGAACAGAGTTTACCGCTTATTAAATTTCTCTTTGATTAAACAAACAAAAAAAGGAGGTTTTATTAAACACGTGACGGCAGTGACAAGTCTCTTGAAAGTTAAGCTGGGTACACACTAGACTGTTTTTTAAACAATTTGTCAATTTCTGACCTATCGGAACCTTCCGTCGCATCTTCAGTCTTCCGTCGCATCTTCAGATCTGCTGTACCTGGTGCTCAATGTGAAGATCTGATGGACAACCCCATGCATTTGGATGCCGCGGGGGAACGACAGATCATGCTGTGTTTACGAACAGCACGATATGTCGTCCGTCGCATCTGCCGGGTACAGAGGTTGTCTAGTGCTTACCCAGCTTTACATGTGTTACAGAATCATCACTTGCACAACCTGTTAAACAAGGAAGGACCCTTATCCAAACTCCAAGCCCATACCCTGACATCCATGGGCGGCACATCAACTAGCAAATATCCAGCCTATTTCTTGCTCAGAAGATCATCTTTTTAGGACTTCTATTCAATGCCATACAACAAAGAATTCTTGCAAGAACACAAGAGTCTCTCATTGCAGAGACTAATAGGGCCTCTACTGACTCAGATGTAGGTCTCCTGCTTAGGTGTACAAGTACTAGGGAAGCTAGGCTAGGTGGTTTAATTTCCAGATGGTGTTACTTTTGATATGGAAATTACACCATGACATAGCCAGCCACCTCAGCAGACTGTAAAAAAACAAAAAAAAAAACAAAACAAAAAAAAACAACAGTCTCTCAGGACTGACCACCTCATCAGAGGTCATGCCTTCATTTGAGACTGGACATTTTCACAACAAATGTGAATCTTCAGGGCTGGTGAGTTGTGACTTTTCAGTGCCACACTTTGGTCCCAAAAGGAATCAATCGTATTAAAAGATTTTATCAAAACATAACCTCTCCGAATAGTGTCAAACAATGCCACAGCTTTAGCATACTTTAACCATCAGGAAGGCTGCAAGAGCTCCCCTAAACTCAAGGGATCACAGCGTTATTCAGCCCAAGGGTAGAGAATCTTAATAGGAAAGCTCTACTCTCCGGAGAATGCTTCCTTCAAGCAGAGATATCACTTCATACAGTTGAGAAGTGGGGCTACCAGATATCAACATGATGGGATCGCAGTTAAACCACAAAAAAGAACAATAGACTTTTACATACACCCATCTTCAAAAACATGCAAATAGCCCAATTTAGAGCGCAATAGACTTTTTGCTACTTAGCCACGCCAAAACACTAATTCTATGTACCTAGTATACCACAAGCGAATGAAGACGCAATATTGAGGACAAAGAGGCAAAACTGAGGTATAAACTGCACAGCACGGGAATTGCATGCACTGCAACAGGTTTAGCATGGAGAGATAACAAAACTGTAGCAGGGTATGCCAGGACATGGAGTTTTACAACAGCTGGGGGGGGTGCTTACTGCCCTCCCCTGCTTTAGTGTATTGGTTGCATTCATATTTGCTGCTTTTCATCCTTCCTGCTGGATCCCATGTCTTGCTGAACTTATCGAATATCGATGCGTATGAATATTTGCATTTAATACTTGTTAGAATTGTTTAACTTGCATCATGGAGTCTTCTGCTAGATAGAATCTGTAAAGCCAATATTTTTTTTTTATAAGATTATCTTGGGTTGATTTTTATCTAAAAGGTTTTTCTGACTGCATGAGGGAGACCATGCTACAAAACCTAGAAACCAGATTTGGTTTAAAAAAAAAAACAACCTACCATAAAGTTTGGAAGGTGTACATCTCATGTGTAAAGAAGGTACAGTGCCTTGCAAAAGTATTCACATCCCTTGGCTTTTTACCTTTTTGTTACATTACAACCTGTAATTTATTTATTTTTTTAATCTGAATTTTATGTGATGGATCTGCACAAAATAGTCTAATTTGGTGAAGTGAAATGAGAAAAATATATTTAAAAAAGAATCTTTGTAACTAAAATTCTGAAAATTGGCATGTGCATATGTAATCACCCCCTTTGCTATGAAGCCCCTCAAAAGTTCTGGTGCTTACCAATTACCTTCAGAAGTCACGTAATTAGTGAAATTAAGTCCACCTGTGTGACATCTAAGTGTCACATGATCTGTCAGTATAAACACACCTATTCTGAAAGGCCCCAGAGGCCGCAATGCCCCTAAGTAAGGGGCATCACACAATGAAGGCCAAGGATCTCTCCAAACAAGTCAGGGACAAAGTTGTTGAGAAGTACAATTCTGGGATGGGTTATAAAAAAAATATCCAAATCTTTGATGATCCCCCGGAGCACCATCAAATCCATCATCATCACATGGAAAGAACATGGTACCACAACAAACCTGCCAAGAGAGGGCCGCCCACCAAAACTCACAGACCGTGCAAGGAGGGTATTAATCAGAGGCAGCACAGAGCCCAAAAGGAAACCCTGAAGGAGCTGCAGAGTTCCACAGCAGAGACTGCTGTATCTGTGCATGTGACTACAATAAGCTCGGACGCTCCATAGAGCTGGGCTTTACGGAAGAGTGGCCAGAAAAAAGCAATTACTTAGTGATAAAAATAAGACAATTTGAGTTTGCCAAAAGGCAAGTGGGCGACTCCCCAAATGTATGGAGGAAGGTGCTCTGGTCAGATGAGACTAAAATTGAACTTTTCGGCCACCAAGGAAAACGCTATATCTGGCGTAAACCCAACACATCTCATCACCCCAAGAACACCATCCCCACAGTGAAATATGGTGGTGGCAGCATCATGCTGTGGGGATGTTTTTCAGCAGCAGGGACTGGGAAACTGATTTGAGTCGAGGGAAAGATGGATGGTGCTAAATACAGGGATATTCTTGAACAAAACCCGTTTCAGTCTGCCTGTGATTTGAGACTGGGACGGAGGTTCACCTACCAGCAGGACAATGACCCGAAGCATACTGATAAAGCAACACACAAGTGGATTAAGGGGAAACATTTAAATGTGTTGGAATGGCCTAGTCCAAAACCAGATCTCAATCAAATTGAGAATCTGCGGTCAGACTTGAAGATTGCTGTTCACAAGCGGAAACCATCCAACATGAAGGAGCTGGAACAGATTGCCTTGAGTAATGGGCAAAAATCCCAGGGGCAAGATGTGGCAAGCTCAGAGAGACCAAAGAGACTTGCTGCTCTAATTGCCGCAAAAGGTGGCTCGACAAAGTACTGACTTTAGGGGGGTGAATAGTTATGCACGCTGAAGTTTTCTGTTATGTTGTCCTAAATGTTGTTTGATTCACAATATAATAAACCCAACAACTTCACAGTTGTAGGCATGTTCTGAAATGATGCACACCTTCAAACAATCGATTTTAATTCCAGGTTGTGAGGCAACAAAACATGAAAAATGCAAAGGGATGTAAACACTTTTGCAAGGCACTGTATTTCCTACTTACATCAGGTCCTATATTAGATTCTGAACAAAAGATTCAGGCTTAGTTTCTTAAAAATTAAAATTACAGCATTGTCTGGTTTCTTCCAAGAGGAGCAAACTTTTTTTTTTTTAAATTATCATTTCAAATATACTATATACTAAGGGCTCAATACACTTATCCACATTTTGTTTGCGGAGGCGAGTAAGTGTGGCACTTATGGTACCGCTATATATGTGTTCCCAGTCCCATAGGGCTGTGTACAAAAATTACAAACCTGGGACGAGATAAGGCTGCGAGGCACGCAAATTCTGATGCTGTTTATATGCCGCTGCAACCGCAACTCACCCGCGCTTGTGCGGGGGCGAGTTAATAGGATTGTGCCCTAAAAATCAGCAGGTGCACTAAAAACTATTTTAAAAAGTATTTTGAAACTATTTTGAAACACTAATTTGATTTTTTAAACACATCTAATTCTTTTCTAAAAATTAACAAATTTCACCTCCAATAGATTCCCATATTGTGAATTATTTTAAGATATAATCAATAAAGATTACATTTTAATATAGACAAAAATAAAACCTAAGGAAAAAGTAGTCTCAGCAGTGCACTGCAATGAGGAACTCTTCTAGTTCTTAACTGTTGTACAGATTGACAGAAAAAAGGTTTTGGACAAAGACATTGTACCTTCGTCTTTTTTCGTGACCTTCTCTTTCTTTACAGACCCTGTCTTGTTGCACTTGTCTAAAGGTTTCTTCAACGAACTGCTCACATTCTTTTTTAAACTCACCTAAAGAAAAAAAAAAAGAATGGTAAAAAGTAGCAAATATGACACTAGAGACACCATGGATAATTTTCATACTTAACATTTTTTAAGCCCACTAGTTCATAATATATCAGTTCATTGTGTGTGCATTTTACAGTGGTTTTATATGTTTATTAGCTGTGATTTGTAGCAGTGTGTACTAAGAAGTATCTGACTGAAAAGGAGAGTGAGTGGTTCTAGACAAAATGATTGACCCAGGAAAGGGATTTAAACCTATACCAACTCCCACTTCCATTATCACTCCTCAATCTTTAACAATGCTTACAAAAGAACAAAAACTATAACAACTGACTGCACAAATGTATCAGTCATTTTCTTTCTTCATTTTTGGGGACACTGGTTTCATGAGGTTGTTGGGGCTGGCTCAGGATATTCGCATTTAGGTGTTAGCGACTAAACAGAGCTGAACCAACTCAGTAACCGCGCCTCAGATAAAATTAAGTGTCTGAGAAAAGTGTTTTGGCACTGGGCTGCCAGAATTAAAAGTTTTACATTTTTTTATGCTACAGAGACCATGGTCAGCAGCTCATCGTGCAGCATTGAATTCCCCCATTTATGCACTAGAGGTGAAGGAATAGCAGGCTGTCCAGCTTTCCAACATCCCACCTGATCATTACTAAATGTACAGTAATTAGGATCACAGCTTAAACTAGTGGTGTCTGTCTTTTGTGATTGTAGGAGGACATTTTTCAGCAGTAATCCAAGACCAGTTACTGGGACCATGGTAGATAATGTGAAAACCCTTATTACTACTAGGGACATGTAGCCCTCTGTGTGTGTGTGTGGGGGGGGGGTTTGTGGTTTAAAATTTGCAGCGTCTGTCCTTTCTTAGCGTGGCTACTTTGTATTTCTGCAAAACCTTCAGCAATAAATACTCATCTTAATTACCATTATAACTCTGCACATGCATGGGGGGTTGCGGTATATGTAAACAATTTTTCAAGTAGAAGATGTGTCCAAATACATGTATCCTCCGTGCGCTACAAGTCGCGTCACACAACGCAGGCATGTTACATATTATTTTAATTAGCATAAGCTGCTTGCGCTATTTGCATTGCTGTTCGAATAAGACGCATTTGAAGGTAAAAAGTCATACAAAAGACGCTCAGCACTACGATTCACGCCACAGCATTGCGCAACTAGGACTGTTTAAAGCGCAAGGTGGCTAGATGTATGAGGTCCCATCTGTAAGCCATTTACAATCTTCTATCAAGTGGTCAAAGTGCACCAGAAAAATGGGTGTGGCCACTCAAAGGGGGCATGCCCTTAAGACACACCCCTTTTTTAAACAGTGTAGTGTACCACACCGTGATATCCCTTCTACACATTATGCCACACAATAGTAGTGCCCCGTATGCAATGCCCACAGTAGTAGTGCCCCTTATTCATTACCTGTAGTATTAGTGCCCCCTATACATTGCCCCTTGCAGTAGTGCCCCTTATACATTTACCACAGTAGTAGTGCCCCCTATTCAATGCTTACAGTAGTGGTGCCCCTATACATTGCCCACAGTAGAAGTGCCCCCTATACAATGCCCACACTAGTAGTGCTCCTTATATAATGACATACAAACACACACACAAACCATACATACTTGAAGCCCCGCTCCTGCGCCCGCCGCCGCCCGACAGCTCCTCGCACTCTGCAGTGATGGAGTGACGTCATCTCCCAACACCCACTGTGGGAGCCTGAAGGTGGAGCACAGAAGATAGCTCCAGCCTCTGGCTGCAGGGAGGGTGCTGCCAGGCACCCACTGGTAATAAAATCTTAGCGGGCACCCAGCATATGGAGAAGGTAGCAGCGGCGCCTTCTCCATATGCCTCTCCAGATCTTCCGGTGGGCAGCTAAGTACTTGAAGTGCCGGTATACCATACCGTTGTATACCAGCACTGCTTCTACCTTTATGTAATACCATGCCTATGTTATTGTACTGCTGTATCCCTGCTGCAATGCCAGAAAAGGGGACCAGTTCCAAGGCCAGGACTGCGGAGTAAAAGTCTAATTACTTTTCAGTTCCAGGTGGAAAGCAAAAATTCCAAACAGATGACCGAAATCAGATGCCCAAGTGGAGCTTCTAAACTGGAGGGCTTAAGTACTGTATATACCATGGGGAGATGCAGCAGAAATTGCATAACCAGCATGAACTGGATTTCAGTTTCAACCCATAGCTGTATTTACACAGGTTGCTGTATGCTCAAAAATGTCAATCCTTCCTCCATTCACTAAATTAGGAGTCCGGGATTAAATTTCTTCCTCAAGGAATTATTTCGCTAGACATCAGACCAGTCGTCAGGGACAGGTTGAACGGATTTGGATCTACTAGCAATATAATATAATATATATAGCCAGATACTTGGAGGTAGATCGGTTCCATTAAATGTGTTCTCATTAAAGCTTTTCTACAGTAAGTATCTCATGTATCTCCTAACCTGCTGCTTACATGCTTCTTCCTCACTGTCTACCCATATCTGTGTCACCCCTGTCTGTTTCACCCCCTATAGAATGTAAGTTTTCACGAGCAGGGCCCTCTTTCCTTATGTGCTTTTCCTTCCCTCACTCATAAGATCATCTACTCAAAACTCTCCACAAGGGCACTTAACACTTGGTAGCTGACGCCCTACTGCTTTTTTGAGTGTTATGATCGCTGCAGCAATGTTTATAAACCATGTTCTTATTCTGTATTGTCTTGTACTGTAAGTCGCTGTTTTAAAAGTTTACTCATTTGTTAATGTACTTTGTGAGGCGCTGCGGAACCCTTGTGGCACCATATAAATAAAGGATAATAATTATTATTATGTATGGTGGCAATGCAACTGAAGGTTATGGAGTGATGCTGGCCACACACAGTGATATTTTACCCGATCTGGCCGATTCCGACACATTGGAACGACAGATCGTTTAAAATATGGCCAAATTGAGAGTAATTCGTGAGTCCACACTCACGATCACAATGCAATGCGCGTCCCCAGTGGTCGCACATCACATCTTAAGATCTGCCGTGCAGTAGGGCAGATCTGACAATCTAGGACCCGATGCACTGTGAAGTCTGGATGCAGGAGAGATCGTTTGAAGATTGGACACCAAATTGTGTGCAGATTGTGTGCTGAGCTGCCAGGGAGAGTTTCAAGGGAAAATGTACACATCGGCTCATCTTGAGCACATCGCTATGTCGGTGGCCAGCTTTAGACAAAATACTCTGATTTACAAAGCTGCATTTTATATAAATACTGCATATATCAAAAATTGCAAATTAGAGATAGATAGATAGATATATATATATATATATATATATATATCTATTATTTTTTTTTTTTTTTTTAAATGTTGAACAAGATATACGGACTAGTTATCTTACAAAGTTGGCACATTTGTTTAACATTTATCATGACTAAACTACAAGAGCGCCAGCTTCCATCTATGGCTGAATACCAATAATAGTTCACCAGGGTCACACTTACTTTTGTTTTATAAATAAATCAAATAAGAAGGTAACACTAGTATGTAATGGACACTATTTAACCACTTGCCTGGCTTGGTCGCGTCAGATCCGAGGTTTGTTTGTTAAAGTTAGACTCAAAATTGCATTTAGAAGAATATATTACTGATCCTGATGAAAATAGGGCTGTTTTTTGGACAAGCCAGCCTAAGTCGATATCAGTTCCATTTCACCCGGGGTATTGTAATTATGAGACTGACTTAAGACTGTAGCTAGTCTTGAGAAAAAGGAGACTTGTGTCTTACCTGGTTAAGTCCTTTTCTTTGAACTCCATAGGGGACATATGGACAACGCTGGGTTTAGGCTGTTAAGAAGGAGAACTGGGCACCAAACAGTTAAAGCCTAGACTTCCCAGGCAGCCCAGCCTCCTTGCCCCCCTATATCCCACCTCCAGCAGGCCAGTTAAGTTATCAAGATCAAGATAGGAGTGAGAAAGGACAAGGAAGACTGGCACACCCACAGATCCAAACACACCTCAGAGATGGACAGGGAAACCAGAACAGAAGAAATCCCCAAAAGCCAGGTGCGTCGGGATTGGTGCCCTGTGTGACCTATGGAGTTCGAAGAACAGGACTAAATAGGTAAGACATAAGTCTTCATTTATTCTTCACCTTCCATAGGGGATACAGGGACTACGCTAGGATGTCCAATGCAATTCTCCCAAGGGAGGGGACGCTCCTGAGCTGCACTGAGAACCTGTCGCCCAAAAGTAGCATCCGCGGAGGCGACACAACTTGTGTCCAGAAAACCATGTCGCCGCCCTACAAAGCTTCTACGCCGAGGTACCCCGACGAGCTGCCTAAAAAGTACCTACCGACCTGTTAGTATGAGCAGTTACCACGGTCGCTGTAGGGAGGTCGGAAGGAAGGCCTAGGGCGCTGTAGGGAGGTCAGCCGCCACAAAGATCAAACGGATGGACCAAGCAACCAGCGGGCCAAGTGCTTTGTAGCTGACCAGGCCATTTGGGAAACCCAGAGTACGAAAATGGGGAACAGACGTATGGAGATCCTTAGCATTGTCCACCTAGACTCTGAGGGCCCTCACCACATCCAGATTGACCACCTCCGGCAAAGAATCAGGAGACTGAAAGGCCACTACCACTAACACCTGGTTGATGTGGAACAGAGAAACGACCCTTGTAATGGTAGCCAAACTGTCCGAGTGAAAGACCAGAAACGGAGAGCAACAACAGTGCGCTCATGTAAGACCCTCTCCGAACAGTAACAATAGTCAAAAGGAAAAGAGTCTTTCCAACAAAAGGCACCGACTACAAAAGCTGAAAGGGGGAAACTAAAGAGCCCTCAGCACGGATAAATCCCTAAGAGCCACCCGAGTAACAATGGAGGGGCAGCGCAAGGAGGACTCCCTGATGGAGTGCATAGAGATCCAGAAGAGCCACGTGTCGAGCACTCCGCAGCCAAACGGGAACCACGAGGAGCACGGTGCCACCTTCCTGAGGAAATCTGCGGAGAATCTGCAGAATGAGTAAGATCAGAGGAAATATGTACCCAGGTTGAAAGACCTACCGAATCACCTAATCTTCCACCAGAAAAGCTCCCTGATCCCTGGTGCGAGAACCTTACTGCAGCCACCTGTGGTTGCGTCAAGACACCACAGCAGACGTCCAAAAGGCCCCCAGCAATGTACCAGAAGCTGAAAAAACACTCCGCACCCAAGCGATCGTCCTGGCAACTTAGGAAGTCAGTTGCCCAACACTGTATAAAGATCGCAAAAACAGCCAGAAGAGTCCCTACCCAGCCGCTAATGCGACTAAACTCCTTCATGGCGCCGCAACAGAAAGTGTCTCCCTGAAGGTTGATGTAAGCAACGGAGGCTGCGTTGGTGGGCTGAACCTTGACCCAACGATGCTGTGGGTGTGCTAGACACATAGCTCAAGATGCCATATGAAGCTTCCAGAGTGTTGACTGGAAGATGGCTATCTTGAACTGTCCACTGACCCTGGAAAAACTGGGCGGTCCTTGGCCACCCCACCCGCGCAAGCCTTCGGCGGGGGCAAGAAGGATCCAACTGGATTCCAAATGGAAAGGCCCTAGTCTAAGTGGGACACTTGGAGCCCACACAAGAGAGATAGGCAGACCTCCCGAGAGAGGATGATGGGCTGCGACCTGATGAGGAAATAGAAACCGTTTTAACAGGTCAGAACTTTCCACTGAAGTGGTCCGGAGTAAAACTGGGCAATTACACCACATCGCAGATGGAGACCAGTGAGCCCAGGATTGGCATGCAGGAGTGAATGGACAATAGGCAGGGATGTAAGAATTTGTGCATCGTCTCACCCACCCCACCACCCCCACCCCACCACCACAAGTGACAATAATTGGTTCATAGGAGTGCCAGAGGAGAGGCCCTCTTCTAGGGAGTCTGTCCACTGCCGACGGCCCTAGCCAAACAGCTATAGCCGGATGAGCGATAGCACCTCCATGGAAATAAACCCTAGGTAAGGTTTCAAACGCCCAATCCTTAGATCTGTAAGGGAAGCCAAAGTAGGGAAAGTAGGTAAAAAGTTCCTAACTAGGACGGCAATATGTGCGTCGCCCGGTGAACAGACGTCTATTAGTGACGCCACTCAGAAGAAAGCGGAGGCGAGGAGCAGGGACAGTGTGTGTTTCTACCCAGTTTCGAACTGGGGACCTTTCGCGTGTTAGGCGAACGTGATAACCACTACACTACAGAAACTTTATTCTGCAGAAGCAGCCAGTTTTGTTAAATGTGCCTGGCTCCTGCCTTGACAAACTGGCCTGCCTGGATCCGGGTATAGGGGAGAAGGAGGCTGGGCTGCCTGGGACATCAAAGACTGCACAGCCTATACCCAGCGTAGTGCCTGTGTCCCCTATGGAAGTTGAAGAAGAAAATAGATATTCCTTCTCCTGTTGGATATTGTTAAGGCTCTAAAGAACTATGTTGATAAGACTCTAGCTCTACACAATGGATCATCTTTTGGTCCTCTATTATTGCCACAAAAATGACTGGCCTTCATCTGGGCAGACTATTGATGGATTACCTTAATATTTCAACAGGCTTATATTGGAGCAGGAAACGGGAGGGCCTTTTATACTAAATTTGTAAGTGCCTCCTGAGCCACACAGCAGGGGGCATCAGCTGAGCTGCTGTGTTTTTATGAAACCATTGAGGGAACCTGGAGTGACTTCTCTTATGTTCTATTTATTTTCAAATTTGAAGTTAATTATAGTCAGAATCATAATTTTTTTTTTTTTTTTTTTTTCGCTTTTGTGTTGCTCCGCTGTCTCTGTAAAACATAAAGGACTACTTGGCAGGTTTGGGGTAGAAGTTTGAGCTATGGGTAAAAAATTTTTAAAGTGCCCAAATTCACATAGAGCTTCTGTACCAGTTCCAGTGTCCTCCCTACCACTTTGGATTTAGAGAAAAGGATTCAATGTAGCCATAAAAACCCTGTTCTCTACAACTGGATGAGAGGTCATACACACATCTATGGAATCATTAAAAATGGTCAGGCTTACATTCTCTTCCATACAAATTTAAAAGAAAATCAAAGTTAATTTACCATTTCTTTGAGATTGTATAATTCATACCAAAATATTCAATGTAAATTACTGTGCAGCCATTAATAGTCTTTCATTTTAAATGCTGAAGTAGAAATAAACTACTGCTCTAGATACAGAAAATTGCAATGTAAAGAGAAAGCTGTACGTGTTATCCCAGGATTACATTAATTGAACAATGGAAAAACTATGAATACAAAGAACATGTTACATGTACAGAAAGTCCTAGTTTTACCTCAATGTGAGGTGCGTCTCCCAGCTGAAAGTTGTTAAAAATGGTAGCATATTCTCCATTAAGTTTCATGAGTTCCTCGTGCGTTCCTCTTTCTGTGATGCAACCTTCCTTCATGTAAATCACGTCATCACAGTCCACAAGATACTGGAGGTAGAAAGCGTTAGAGAGGGCACAGAATGACAGAGGGTGTGTGAAATTTATCATTTGTCCAGGCTATGTCACACTGGCACCATTCTTAGCAACTCCCGTGGCTCTGCCCATTACCTGGAGCTGATGGGTGATAAACACAATAGTTTTAGACTTCAGGTGCTTTTTGATGGCACTGTTGAAGATGTGGTTGCCAACATGGGCATCTAAGGCACTGAGAGGATCATCCAGTATGTAAATGCTACGGTCACTGTAAAGAGCTCTTGCCAGGCTGATTCTTTGTCTCTGACCACCACTCAAATTTGCTCCACGTTCTCCTATCTACAAAAAAAAAAAAAAGGGAAATATTTAGCAGAAATATTTTCAAAATGCAGGCAAAAGAATAGATTGAAATGGGAATATTGTTCTAGCTAAAGCGAAGCAAACAAACCTTAATCAAATAATTTTATACAGATCCGGAAAAAATAGTAATGTGTGCTGACAAACCACTTCTTTTGTGTGAGCGCTTACCTCAGTTAAGTCACTGTTGGGCAGTATGGCTAAATCAGGCCTCAGGCAACAAACACTTAGCACATTGTTGTACCTAGAACAAAGAAAACATATCAAGAAAAAGCCACAAAAACACTAACCACTTTAAATAACAGTATATCAAAATGTATTGTTCAGTGTTTAGAATACTATAACAGGACTGAATTTAACACATACCTATTTATACATGATCTGTATTTCCAGCCAGGCCAAAAGCCTAGCTTTATTATTATTTTTTATGATGTTCTATCATCGTTGCTAACTGGTGGGTAGAAAACGACTGCCAGTTGCTCCTACCCTGTGCTTGCAGAAGAGCTTAGGTTAGGGAAGGTAGGTGCAAATCACTGCACAGAGTAGACAAACCCTTGTCTGTGTCTTTATTCTTCAATATGCTTTTTATAAAGGTAGTTGTAATGCTTTGAAATATTTTATGTTTTGCATTAAGAAAATGAGAGTTATGGTAAAACTTACCTTTGTTAACTCTCTTTCTTCGAATTTCATAGGGTCCACAGGGAGACCTTGGGGTGTAGGTGGGACTTGGAGGACCGGACACCATACAGTTAAAGCTTTTGCCATCCCAGGATGTAGGGTCCTGCAACGATCCCCCTATACCCTGCCCCTGAAGCAAATCAGTTCGTTAACAAGCCCAAGGCAGAAAGGAGAGAAGGAAGATTGGTACACACAAGAAATCACACTCTCGCATACAAGGAGATTGGAAACCGGTGACCAGGAAACACAGCCCACAGAAGTCAGGGGCGCCAGGATGGGTGCCCTGTGGACCCTATGGACTTCGAAGTTAACAAAAAGGTAAGTTTTACCATAACTCGTTTTCTTATTCGGGGTCCATAGGGCTCCACAGGGAGACCTTGGAGATGTCCCAAAGCAGTTATTCAAGGGTGGGGACGCTCCTGAGTGGAGAGGAGAATCCGGCATCCTAAAGAAGCATCCTGAGAGGCTAATGTATCGAAGGCATAGAACCTAAGAAAGGTGTGGACAGAAGACCACGTGGCCGCCTTACAAAAGCTGATCAGCTGAGGTGCCACCGCGAGCTGCCCATCAGGGACCCACAGAGCGAGTGGAATGAGCAGTGACAGTAGCCGGTACAGGAAGGCCAGTCTGCGTGTAAGCCTGTGAGATAGTAATGCGAAGCCATCTGGCCAGAGTGTGTTTGTTGGCTGGCCATCCCTTCTTGTGAAATCCATAGAGCACAAATAGGGAGTCGGTTTTCTGAAGAGGACTGTTACGATCCATGTAGATCTTAAGAGCACGAACCACATCCAAGGAAGCCTCAACTGCCGAGAGGTCTGGTGATTGGAAGGCTGGGACTAGAATTTCCTCATCAATACAGAAACGAGTCACCACTTTGGGAAGGAATCCATGGCGAGTCCAAAGAACATCCCTGTCCTGATGGAAGATTAGAAAAGAGGATCGACAGGAGAGCGCCCCTAGATCTGACACGCTTCGGGCAGGTTCCATAGCCAGAAGAAAAAAAAAAAAAAAAAAAATCTTCGCTGTGAGCCACTTGAGATCCACAGTTTCTAAGAGGTCAAACGGAGTGCCCTGCAGGGCATAGAGAACCACTGACAAATCCCAAGGAGCCACAGGAGACACAACGGAAGGTTGAATACGGAGAACACTCTGCAGGAAGGTGTGGATATTAGTCAGTGAAGCAATTCTACGCTGGAACCAAATGGACAGAGCAGAGACATGCACTTTCAGCGAGGTAAGGCGAAGTCCAAGTTCCAATCCAGTTTGTAGGAAAGCCAGGACTCTAGAAAGCCGAAACACCTGAGGGTCATAGCTTCTGGTATCACACCGTTGGAAGTATGTATGCCACACTCTATGGTAAATCCGGGCAGAGGCCGGCTTACGCGCTCTGAGCATAGTCTGGACCACAGAGCGAGAAAACCCTTTTGACCTAAAGAGGGATGTTTCAAGAGCCACACCGTCAAAGAGACGACCAGGGTCCAAGTGAAGACAGGGACCTTGAGACAACAGGTCCAGTCTTTGAGGCAGCAGGAACGGGGCATCAATGGAGAGGCTCCGAAGATCTGAGTACCAATGTCGTCTGGGTCAGGCTGGGGCCATCAGCAGGACAGTGGCTCAGTCTTGCTGAACTTCTAAAGGACTCAAGGAAGAAGGGAGACTTTAGCATCCCTTGTTCTGGACCTGTACACCGGCAGTTTGTGATTGTGTCGGGAGGCCTCATGTCCACCTCTGTTAAGCCCCATCTGCTCACTAGGAGTTGAAAGACTTCTGGGTGGAGAGACTATTCCCCGGCATGCACGTCGTGACGGCTGAGGAAGTCCGCTTCCCAATTGAGAACCCCCGGAATGAACAGAGATGGCCGGGAGGTGACCTTTTGCCCATGTGAGAATGTGTGACACTTCTGCTATTGCTAACTGACTTAAAGTGCCTCCCTGGTGATTGATGTAGGCCACTGTTGTGGCGTTGTCAGACTGCACTTGTACAGGTTTTCCCTGAAAGATGTCCTAAACCAGAGTGAGGGCCCTGTAGACTGCTCGGAGTTCCAATACATTGGCAGGGTGGAATTGACTGACGAGGAAAAAGTGTTGACCAGTCACTCCGCTCCAGTGCCGAAGGCTGGCGTCCGATGTAAAGAGTACGCAGTCCGGGATCCAAAAGGGGCAACCCTTGGTTAGGTGTGACGTCTGTAACCACGAGAGGGACCGATGAAAACGGAAAGAAAACAATCGTCTGAGATTTGATCCGACTGGGCAACTTGTTCCATCTGGAGAGGATTAGATGTAGCAGGGGCCTGGAGGGGAACGGAGCGTACTCCACCATGTCGAAGGTGGATACCATGGATCCCAGAATCTGCATTGCTGAGTGGACCGACACTTGGCGACTGCGGAGGAATCTGCGCACACGTAGTTGAAGTGTGGAGATCTTGTCTGCTTTCAGGAAGATTCTTTGATCCTGAGAATCTAAAAGAGCTCCCAGATGGACCATCCTTTGTGAAGGATACAGGGAGGACTTCTTCCAGTTGATTAACCAACCATGCCTTTGTAGGAAGGCAATGGTTACCTGAAGATGGCGTTGAAGAATCTCTGGGGAGCTTGCTAAGAGCAAGAGACCGACCAGGTATGGCAGCAGCCTGACTCCCTGACCACGCAGGTGGGCCGCCATGATAGCCGTAGAAGCCGTAGAAAGTCCAAAGGGCAGTGTCTGAAATTGGAAATGTTGCTGTAGGATAGCAAACAAGAGATATCCCTGATGAGACGGCGCTATAGGTGCGTGAAGGCAAGCGTCCTGAATATCCAGAGATACCATAAAGTCCCCAGGCTCCATAGCTAGGACAATAGAGCGTAGGGTTTCCATTCGGGTCCTGGGCACCCTGATGAACTTGTTCAGGGTTTTGAGGTTGAGGATAGGCCAATGAGACCCATTTGGCTTCTAAACCAGAAACAAGGTAGAATAATAACGGCTTCCTTGCTGTGATAGCGGGACTGGAACCATTACCCTTGCTTGCAGCAAGGGCTGAATAGCTTTCTGGATGAGCAGGGCCTTGTTCGGGTCTGATGGAGAGCCTGAGTAGAAAAATTGGTTGGGGTGGCAGTCTTAGAAATGAGAGGGCATACCCGTGAGAGACCACTTCTCTTACCCAAGTGTCTGGGGTGGTTTGACGCCAGCACACGACAAACTGAAGAAGTCGGCCTCCTACTCTGGGATCCCCCAGTGGGAGGCCTGTCCCATCAGGCTGAAGGCTTGTCCTCGGATTTTGAAGCAGATCATCTGGTGACCCAGGTCTGCTTGGTCCTGGGCTTTGCGGCCCTAGTGGAAGCCGAATGCCTAGGAAAGGACTGACCCTTAGGCGAACCTTGGGGACGAAAGTACCTGAATGACGGTGTCCGAGGTTTTGCAGTAGTTGCCGATGGCAGAAAAGCAGTTTTAGATGCCGTCAATGTGGCTACAATCTTGTCTAAGTCTAGGCCAAACAGGATTTCTCCATTGTAAGGTAATGACTCTAAAGCCTTCTTAGAGTCTGCATCCGCCTTCCATGACCGCAGCCAAAGAATGCGGCTGGAGGAAGCGGACGTGGCCGATGCTCTAGAGGCCAGGAGACTAGCATCCAAAGTCGCTTCTCCAATATATGGAGCTGCATCTCTTATTTGAGCTATATAGGACATCTGATCCCGAGGTCTCTGAGGGGAAAGATTCTTCTAGGGTATCTGTCCACCTCTCAATTGCTTTAGCCACCCGGGCAATAGCCATGGTCGGGCAAGCAATAGATCCTGACAGAGAGAACACATATTTAAGGTCAGACTCAATCTTTCAATCCGTAGGGTCCTTCAGTGAGGAGGCTGTAGGGATAGGTAATGTTGAGCTTTTAATCAATCGCGTAACATGGGACTCCACTGCTGGGGGGCTTCCCATCTTGCACAATGAGCTGTAGGAAAAGGATAACAAGAGGTCAGGCGTTTTTGGAGCTGAAACCTCTTACCGGGCGTCTGCCAAGCCGCTGCCATGTGTTCAGCTAGCTGATCCGTGAGAGGAAATTTTGCTGAAGCCACTTTTTGTCATGTAAATAGTGGGTGCTTTGATTAGGAGGCGGGCTCATCACCTATTTGTAGGAGAGATCTGACAGCATGCAACAAATCAGGTATATTAATTTTAGACTAAATCTATTCCTCCCCCGAGGGGGACAGTTAGAGAGATCAGTATCTTCTGCCTCCTCAGGTGACACCTCAGAATCTGACAGCCAAAGGAAAAGGCACAAGCTGACAGTATAGAGAAAATATACAGACAGACATCGCTAGCATAAGTCAGATACAATGCAGAAAACAGTAACTGCAAAAAGGCACTACAATCAACTACTCAGACCTTAAGTCTGGTAGGCTATAGCACTACATAACCTGGCTCCAAGGAAAGGTATGTAGGGGAGACCGGACCCAGCGTTTCCCAGAGCGAGTTGTGGATGAGCCTGTAAAAGATGGCCACCAGAGACATCTGAGGAGGTGGGACCAGAGGAGGAGAGCAGCTAGACTCAGAGGAATGGCACCCTGAGCTGGGGTAGGGGCCGCTATAACAGGGAAAGCTGACCTCCCCAGGGGGGGCTGGATTCCCGCTCCATATGTACCCCGGTGGTGTAGTGGATCACGCGGACGGAGCCCGTGTTCACGGTCAGCACCTCCGGTCTGTCCCCTAAGACCGGAGGTAAGACTGCCCAACCGCGGGCTGCCTAAGGTGAACCAACTCCTGCCGGATACAAACTAAACTAATCAGCCTCAGGCTCGAGGGTGGGGTATAGGGAAAAGGACCGTTGCATCCAGGGATGGCAAAAGCTTAACTGTTTAGTGTCTGGTCCTTCAAGTCCCAACTACACCCCAAGGTCTCCCTGTGGAGCCCTATTGACCCTGAAGAAGAAATTCCATTTACTGTGGCATATAAAAGGAAAGTATGCAAACTCCCTTATCAAGAAGCCTGCTTAGCAGGAACACTACAAAGAAAAATGACAAACTGCACCGCAGCCTGATATAAAAAAAAAAAGGACCAGCACTTCAACTAAACTTAACTGTGTCGGAAAGAGAGAGATAGAAGCCAAGCCCAAATCTTTAAGTTTTAAAAGAGCCATGCTTCACACATCACCCTCTATACCCCAGTATACCTCCAGTTCCCCTCAGTGAATGAAGGAGAAATATAAACTGGGTAACATACAGTACATTTTATAGGTCTTCTTGTGTTTTCAAAACCAATCAAGACAATTTACACTACATTTTCTGTGGCATTTGTTTGCATTTTACCATCAGTGTACATACCTCTCTTCATCATAATCCTTCCCGAACAGGATGTTATCCCTTAGGGTTGAATTCAATATCCATGCTTGCTGAGCAACATAGGCAAATGAACCATTGACAGCAACACTGCCTTCAAGAAGTGTCATCTGCAAGTAAAAGAGGGCAATAATCAACCACTGTCTACTAAGACAACAAAGCTACTGAAAAAAGCTGTTTAAAAAAAAAGAAAAGCAAAAAAACTAGTCACAATTGTATAAATCAAATGTTATGCATTGCACACCCAACAAAATTCAGTGCACAGATATGGGCAGTTTACTAAGAATAGTAAATCCAGTCCTTCTAATAAGCAATAAATAGAGCAAATAGACACATACATGGGTATAATCGTAACACAATTACCTGGCCCAGTATAGCAGAAATCAAAGATGTTTTTCCACTGCCCACACTACCACATATGCCAATTAGCTTCCCCTAGAAACAAAGAAAATAAAAATTTAAGTGGTTTAACTAAAACATTTTACTGCAACATAATAGATTTATATTCTATACATGTAACAGACGCACATTTTTACAAATATGGAAATCATATATGCTAAACTTACTCACTCTGGCTAAAAGTGTCAAGTGGAACTTTTCTACAACAGCTAAGACATTATATAAAGTAACCATCCTAAACATATAAGATCATTAACGAGAACACTGGATTAACAAGTGTTTTGCATAGTGTCTAATCAGCTTTTTACGGTGATCAGTAGAGAGCACAGAAACAGTGCAGAAATTCAGTTAGTTGTCCTATATATTTGCATTAAGCATACTCCCAGGGGCGGTCTTCTTTTAGGTTCACTTTGACACTGATGCCTCTGTTGCTGGAGCATACAAAGGCAGCACCTGAGTGATCATAATACATAGTAATAAATATACCAAAGGGGTAAACAACACCTAAATCAATCCTTGACAAAATATAAACCAAATGGGATCTTCCAATCTTGAAACAAAAGGAAGTGGAATCTAAATTCTAATGTTAGTTGGAGGTGCTACCTACTGACTTAAATAGGCATATACAGAAGTGAACAAGAAGTCAGTTCTCAAAGAGTGCACTCATGTCCCTCAAAAACAATTTTTTTGTGTGTATTTAAAACAAAATTTTAATATATATATATATATATATACATATACACTCTAAAACCAGTAATTCTAAAATAAGTGTTACTATATTGCCCAATGCATAAATGTATATATACACACACATGGATATACCCTAAATAAGGCTAAAAGGGTGCATGTTAATGCAGATGGACGCATTCAGATATTACCTAAGCCACTGAGAACATATGTATGAGTGTATTTGAGGATCCAGAAAGATTGTATATACACCTGACTCAGTGACGAGACACTATTGTGGACTGTGAAAGGGGAAACACTCCCCATATATATTAAGGCGTATTTGAAATCTTGTTCTTTATTGGTATCTTTTGATGCATTAGAATACATCTGATATCCCTATCCTAATTTGAGTCATTATAACCTCATGAGGATAACGATATAATTACCCTGTTCTGTTTAATGGCCTGTTGAACACAATGTGAGCTCTCATTACATACTGAACAATAAAAGTGGCACCAGAACGCCATATCTATAGTCTTGTTGGAAGAAGCTATATAGCAACATTGACTTATTTTCATATGACTAATGGGGCCTATCCATTAGGTGACCTGATACACTGAACGTCTAGCATTCAGTCCTTCAGGTCTACGGGTGCGGTGCCCGCACTGAACAGCGTTCACTGAGCGTCATTCAGTGCAGGAGACCAACTGATCTGTGAACATGTGGAACCTGACGTCAGGATAACCAGCATGTTCCACAGATAGTTGGCGTCGGCAAGGACCCAGCGTGCACGCGTATCGCTGGTCCTTACCAGCTATCCATTAGACGAATTTCTGAACAATCCGACCAAAACTTACTGGATTTGGTCGGAATGTTCAAAAAGTAATCTAATGGATAGGCTCCTTAAATGTGTATTGTGGAAGGTGAAGTAGGTACACTGCAATACCCATCAATTTGTAGACATTCTCATGGTGCCACTGTAGTGTGTAGGAAACAATGTCTGGTCATAAAATATACTGACTGACCATAGTGAATTGATTTTACAATTTTCTCGAAGTTCACCAAGAACCTAAAAAGCAGGGTGCCATTATGTTCAGAAATAATTCACTGGGATCTACAGCTTATTACAGCTGCTGTCTTATAATCTTGTGTATATCCCTTTGTGCAGTGGCTCTGTACAAAACTTATAGGAGATTTATAGTTAGGAAAAGTTTATAACCAAGCTTCATTAATTGGTATAACATCTTCATAGTGTACCAGGATTATAACGGATTATTACATTGATCACTGTCAGAATTAGAATGTTCAATGTGAGATAATTTGCTACATTGTATATTAATACTGACAGCGCTGATCTAAAAGTGTTACATCAGGAGAACAGGGTATGAGTCATCCACTGAGCCTGGATGCCAAGATACTGTTTATGTTAAAAAGAAACACAGTGTACAGTAATTAATCTTTATTTAGAGTACAGGTAGTGATCAGCTTTTCTTAAACACTTTTCTTTTGCACTATTTCTTTCTAAATGTTGTTAATACTTCGCTCTTTCAGCCTTATTTAGGGTGTATCAATGTATCTATATATACACACATTTAAGCATTGGGAAAAATTGCAATACTGATTGAGAATTACTGGCTTTGGCTATCAATTTTACAGTATATATTAAAATTTGGTTTTAAATAAACAAAAAAATGTTTGGTTATTAAAGGGCCATGAGTGCACTCTTTGTGAACCGACTTCTTGTTCTCTACTTCTGCATAATGATTTTCTACTTCTGTATAATGATTTTAAGACATCTGAGCATCAGTAAACGCCGCAAGGGGTTTTATTGTGCTGTTTCTTGAGGAACAACCATATAGAAAAATGCTTATTTTTACTCTCCTATGGTGCACTAGGCACTATATAAAACTTAACACATATGATGGGTTCTTTTAGAAGATCTTATTAATGACAATCCAGAATACAGTAGTTCACAAACCTTCTCTATCTCCAAATCAATGTTGTATAATGTCCTCTGTAGCCTCAAGTTTGAAAGCTGGATAGTTTTGCCCTCTTCATCAGGGCTGGCTTGTTCATCACTGTCCACTAGTAGATGCCCTTTCTGTTCTGCCAAAACTGCTTGTGGACCCTCTTTCTGCAAGTTTGCCTTCTCTTTCTTGCCCTTAACCCCCTTTTCTTTTTTCAACTTGGGGGTAGCCTTCGGTGAACACTGGGTGCTGGCATGGGAAGAGTCCCATGCCAAAGTGGCGTTTTTCAGCTGTATGGTGATGTTTGGGCAGGATGGCATTTTCTTTATCATGTGAACCTCTTCCATAAGAAATAAACTCTGATAGGAGGTTGTGAGAGAGGTGCAAAGATGAGACAGCAGGTCAGGTCTAGGTCACGCAGGTAGCAAACACATCAGGCTATACAGTGGAAGAAGCTGCTGCGGAGCAAAAGGTAGCTCATTAGAGTCGACTAAACTCAAGTTTGCAGAGTGCTGGGAGCATTTGTAGTACAACTCTTCCCTCCCGCTTTCCCAATTAGGCAGTTGGACCATGCCAAAAAGATAGCGCTAGTCAGCCTGGACCTCGCCAGGTATCATTATTAACGGATGCCAACAATAGGACATCTTTCTATAGTACTGTAATCTGTTTATACTTGGTAACCTTTAAATTTAGAAATGCTGCTTGATGCACATGGGACATCATCCAATAACACATTACATTTTTTTCTTCTTCTAAACAGTACAGTTCTAAACATACACCAAACTTAAAAATGTGCAAAACTAAATTTAGTACATTTGTTTCCCTTTAATATCACCCATATCACCTTTTAAATGCAAGGCTAAGACAGCTGACATGCAATCTCACAGATTCATCAAGTTGACACAAGCAACAAAACTCAAAAACATAGCTATCCTCCCCCTTCCCATAGATATAACCTGTGCAGCTAAACCTAGGATACTTGACACTTGCAGACCAGGGAGATTTGACCAGCAGAGACCAATCTGGATTGATTTGCTAGAGCTGAAACAAATATTACTTGCTGTTAGTATTCTTTATGCTTTTTTTCCTTTACATATACTCCTCCAGAGCTTGTATGCTCTAGTGGGCCTACATTACCTTCACAGCAGCCCATAGGTCCCTCTGCCTGCTCCAATGTTACTTTAACTGGTATGACATAACGCTAGGTACATAAACCTAAAGACTGGTTAAGCACAAACAAATGAGTTTAAAAAGGAAACATCTGGAGGTAGGTTACTGAAGCCCAGGTGTATTATTTGGAGGTAGGCGTCTCCAGGATTATGCAGCCAGAAAAAGTGCAATTTTATAATCAAATCATTAAAAAAAAAAATAGCAATATATACTTCATTGCATGGACAGAAGTGACTGTTAATGCTGGAAGCCATGCATATAAACCCACACACATCTTAAAACTCATTTTGCAAAATTATACTATATATACCCTAACAGTCAATGCTTTCTCAGAAGATGACAGGCCATGCAGACAACTCAAATCACACAGACGGACAATCTGACCCATGGAACACTGCTTACCTTAAACCGCTCCATAGAGACAGAAGCCTCGGAAAGAGACTTCACTGAGAAGGGCGTCACTTTTAGTGCAAAGGTCATGGAATTAAAGACTGTGACAACAGTGAAAGCCTAAACAAAACAAAACACATTTAGGTGCTAATTAGGCTTATTGGATATAGGGCCGGATTCATTACGAATTGCGATCGCTATTGCGATCGCAGCTGCGATTACACAGGCAGATCCACTGCGAAAATATGCTGTTTGAAATCACAATGCCGTCGCAGCGCCCAACATAAGGACGCCCACTTCCCCTTACTCACATCTGTAATACATTGCAGGTCTGCGATACCATCGGTAACAAGAGTACCATCGGAGCATCACGTACAGTTACAAGAGGCCTGACCTTACTCGGAATTTGCTAACCTCATCGCATGCAGTGAAAGCTCAAGCTGCATATGCCATCGTAATTCCTAACTTATGCACACCCCAGTAACGGCATTCAAACGCACTGACACGCCTGCGTTTCGCCGACCACTCCCGTCAACATCGCCAAACGCTGACTTCCTGTCAGTCACTCTGCGATGGGACTGCGTGGTCACTGCGATCACAGTGAGGCCTTCGCGCACTGCATACGCATGCACAGTACACAACAATCGTCAGTCTGCCTGCGTAATCGCAGTTGCAATCTGAAATGAATCAGGCCCATAATGTCAATAGATTCAACATATGATTTTATGCTTTACAGTTACAAATTAAAAAGTTGCAAGCAATGATAGCAATTTATGTAGCCAGGAGCCATGACAACTCAAAATAAATAGTAAGCCTTTGGCAGTGAACGATGTTTCCAGGTGGAAGAATAGATAATATCCCAGGCCAAATGCACATGTGCATAGTTTGGAGCTGACCTGTCAGTTTCAGCGTACAAGTGGTTGTAAGGTCACTTAGCTGGAAGTGACCATACTGTACAAGAACAAATTTCAAAAGGAAGAGAAACTGACTATTTTTTTGGAAAATGTAGCAAATCTCTCTATGGGTTATGTTAAAGGTGCATACACACGGTCAGATTTTTCCTTCAGATCTGAATGATAACGATTTAAAAAATCGTTCATATCTGAAGGAAAATCTGACATATCTGTCAGATGAACGATTTGAACGATGCGCGTTCCCGATGGTCAGATAACAATATCTGACATCTGATGTGTTTGCAGTCAGACTTGGACGATTTCCATTCATTTTAATGCAGTAAAAAATCATTCAATCGTTCATCTGACAGATCTGACAAATCTGACCGTGTGTATGCTCCTTAAGTTGAAATTTTGTTAGGGCTCACCAATTATTATTATACATTGATTGCAAACAGTGCTGCAGGAGTCTGGGACTTGTTCATGACCAACAATATTGTACAGATATTTTTAACCATGCTCATTACATTAATGTTTAAGATTTCTTTTAAGGTGATCCTTACTAAATTCCTGTATGCATAGTATATTTACTACAGCCACTGGGTGGAAACTGCTCCTAAACTTTTCATTCATGGAAGTAGTTTTTAATGGTATGAAAATCTACAATACACTGAAATACCTGTCAATAAACCTTTATGGCAATGCCCAAGATTATGTGGGCAGCTGAAAAAAATAAATAAATGACATTTTCCAGTGTATAGAGAGGGAGGAAGCTTTTGAAGGCAAGTACGTAAGTGCTACAGCTCCGACCACTGCACTCTATATTCCAGTATGTTCCAGCGTCCCTCATTGAGAGACGGCATTGGGAAGGAAGTGGAAAGCATGCTTCGTCTCATGGTAAGTGTGCATACATGGGAGAATTAAATCTGTTTTTTTAACCCAACTAATAATAATTCATAACCATAATAATTCTAATAAAAAAATATTATTATTATTATTATGCACAAAAGCTGAAAGCCCTTCCAAAAGTGGTAGGAAAGTAGGACCTCATTCTACAATCCAGACTAACAAGAGTCTGAACACTGCCAATCATTGCACAAAAACAAAGCCAACACAACATTTTTCATAGTGCCAGTTCAAAAGAGATGCAAACAGTAGTACCGATTGCCTGGCTATCAAACTCTAGGTAATTCTGACTTTAGCAAGTATAATAAGCATCCTTGATGCCTACTCAGAACATATAACCCCAAAATAGACTGTGTGGATCACAGGTCTCCTACTACGAGGGTTGTCCAAAAAGTAATGCCTAAATGCTCATTACTCTAAAATAATATGCAACATTTATTTGAAATTTTGTCAGTTTGTAGTTTAATATGTCTGCTAGCTATATATGTATTTTTGTTTAGGTAGTCCAAGAAATACCATGGAATCCCAGATGAAACAAAGAGCCATCATTGAATTTCTGGAAAAAAAAAAGGCTGCATTGCTACAGAAATCCACAGAAGACTGAAAAAAGTGTATGGCGAGCGTACAATTGACTATAGCAATGTCAGAAGGTGGATGAAGTTTTTTCAATCGGGAGAATCGTCCATGTGCGACAAACCTCGTGGTGGCAGACCATCAACTGCAGTGACAGCAGAGAACCAACACAAAGTCGATGCCATGATTCAGAAAGATCGTTGTGTGACCATCAGATATCAGTGATGAACTTGAATGTAGCCATGGCACTGTAGAAACACTAATCAATGATTTGGGATATCGTAAAGTGTGTGCTAAATAGGTTCCAAAGCAATTAACAAAGGATCATGAGGCCCAGAGGGTGGAAGTGTGCAATGACCTTTTAACCAACTTTGAAGCCAACCCTGAGACGTTTTTGGAAAATGTCATTACAGGAGATGAGACCTGGGTATGACCCAGAAACAAAGGCCCGATCAAAACAATGGAAACACCCAAGTTCACCTAGGCCAAAAAAGTTTAAATCACAGCGATCCGTAAACAAAGTTATGACCACATTCTTCTGGGATTGCCGAGGAGTTATTCTCATTGATTACTTGGAATCAAACCAATCAATCAACAGTGATCAATACATTATTACACTTAAGAAGCTGAATGAAAACATCCGCAAAAAAAGGTCAACAATTCCACTGTCAAATGTCATCTTGCACCACGACAATGCCAGATCTCACTTCGATGGCAACAGCTGCGGCCATTGCCAAAATGGTGTGGGCAATAATTCCACACACCATAGAGTCCTGATTTGGCCACTTCTGACTTTCATCTGTTTGGCCCTCTCAAATACTGTCTCCGGGGTCAACATTTTGAAGACAGAGGTTGTTAAAATCGTCATACGTTCCTGGGTCACACACCAACCACTGGAATTTTTCCAAAGTGAATTCACAGCTTGGGTTGAGAGGTGGAGAAAATGTTTGAGGGCAGATGGTGAATATTTTGAGTAGAGTCATTCTGTTACTAAGACTTCAAAGTATTTTACTGCAAATTTTCAAATCTGTATCTATAATAAAATTTTAGTTGTGAGCATTTAGGCCAGGGGTTCCCAACCACGGTCCTCAAGGCACACTAACAGTCCAGGTTTTAAGGGTAGCCATAGTTGAGCACAGGTGACTTAATTAGTACCTTAGGTATTTTGATTTAACCATCTGTGCTTAAGCATGGATATCACTAAAACCAGGACTGTTCGTGTGCCTTGAGGACCGAGGTTGGGAATCACTGATTTAGGCACTACATTTTGAACAACCCTAGTATTAAAGTGCTCACACTTTTCCAAGTTCCAGATAGCAGAGATATTAATACTAAGCTGGTCAACAGTACAAAAGTAAAACCATAGAAAACAGTACTGGTCAATTATATAAAGTTGCATAATTATTGTATACAAATTAAATAAAAAAAGTCACATATTGCAATTTGTATTAAAAAATTAACAAAAACCGCACAAACTAGGCAACAAAAATAATTTTACATAAACCAGACTTAAAAATAATGCACCCCAGACTAATAGAGGATGAATATGTGTAATTTACTTCTATCGTTTTCACTGTGTGGGTTTAGCAGACTTCCCCTTTTATTTTGGTACTGCTGCAGAAAGAGGCCTCTTGCAGACCTCAAGTGCTAATATGGAATTTGGTGGCTTTTTTCCAGATAGCAAAGATCCAAAAATTAATCAGCGTGCCTCTGATCGGGACACAAGATGGCAAAATATAAGAAAATTATCAGACATTGGAGCATTTCTTTCTTGAATTTGGACCTAAAGTATGACCTAAATCGGGGCTTGACAAATTCCAGGGGCCAGGTCACAATGGCGACCATATTTTACTGCCTGGCAACCAGATTTTACAGGGAGGGAAGCAGATCTATCAGCTCCAGCAGAGATTATTGCGGTGGGCATTTCATGCACAGCGATCGCAGTTTTAAAAACTGATCGGGACCAGCTAGCATACCGGTAGTTGCTGGTGCTCAGAATCCCAGTGCCAGAATCACTACCGCCAGCATCTCGCCAGTAAATAGGGTTAGATTTAGGGGTTAGGATTAGGCTGCGGGGGAAGAGGTTAGGGTTAGGCTACAGGAAGGGTTACCTAGTTGGGTCGGAATGCCATTGCTGGTACTGTGACCGCCGGGATCCCGCACCCAACCCAGCTATTCACTTCTTTATCTAACAAAGCCGAAGAAAAACACAACGTACAATAGGTACATCAAACACAATGTGCCAGAGGCAGGATTAAAGCAACAACCAACCAAGATGGACTCAAATTAATTGATATTACAGTGAGTACAAAACAAATCCTCTTTCCTCCTAACCGTAAAGCACCCTGAGACCATTCATGTGTGGGATCACTCACAATTTTGCCTAAGAACACAGCCATGAATAAAGAATGGTACCAAAACATCCTCCAAGAGCAACTCCCAACCATCCAAGAACAGTTTGGTGAGGAACAATGCCTTTTCCAGCATGATTGAGCACCTTGCCATAAGGTAAGTGGCTCGGGAAACAAAACATCAACATTTTCGGTCCATGGCCAGCAATTTTAATTTCAATAAAATAATGAAACCTTAAAGCTAATAAACATGGACTGGCAAGCAAAAATCGCTTTGACCTTATTTGTAAAAAAAAAAAAAAAAAAAAGTCACGTTTAGCACAGTTTGCAGTCCTTTGGGGGTAGAACAGTGAAAACAGTGCTGCTAAGCTTCCAAAGTTACCTGGGCAGCAGTGAGGTCATATCCAAGCATCATATGCACAGAAAAGGTCAGCACACTGGCAATGACAACGACAATGGGAGCCACACCTACGGTTATGCTCTGGAAATAACCAGCTCTCTCAAGTATCTTCCGCTCATTTTCTCGGATTTCTGAAACAAAACAAATGTATTATCTGTAAAACCTATTCAATTTTAAAAATACATCTTACAGCGGTAGAAATACAACAGTCTGTAGGGTCAATCCAATGAGGTGCAGTTGGGATATGAGTGTACAAATTTCTGTTTCTCTGCGAATTCGCATTGCAATCCAATTAGTAACTCGCACTGAAACAGTCAGAGTAAACGCACGTTTTTCCATGCGCACCTCTCTGAGGGTGAGAGATGAAAGGGAAAATCTTTATTTTAAGGTTAAAATGTGTGGACACCGTGCAGAACCCCTTGGATACCTCTCCTCATGACTAATTAGGCAATTGGAAGTTTCCAATTAGCTTAATTAGGCCAATAAGTACATGTCATTCTTTGGGGTTAATAAAAAAAATGGCCTCAAAATCAACTTTCGTTAGTTTAGGCACCACAAATTCAAATACAGTATTTGAATTTGGGGTTCCTACATTTCTGTCTACATATTAGAATGGGCACTATTACAGGTAAGTCCTGGATAAATTTAACGTAATGTGTTAGTATTAGGGATGTTAGGGACCAATCCAATGGGGTTCACCGTGACGAGGTGGATGGGCAAACATTTTTGCGCAAACATGTACTAACAACCTCACTTATGCTCCATGTTTATTGTAGAGTTATCAGGGTTATTTTGTCTATCATTGTTCTTAGCGCCTAGAGTGTGCGCCTGCATTCTATGTCCTTGTATTGTTTCTGTGAGGAGACCTGGAAAACATGCACTGTTTGGGGTCCTGAGCACAGAGTTTGAGAACCTGTGCTCTAGTAGGACACAAAATGCATCAACATTGTTGTAACTATTTCAACTCCAAGAGCCCTTCAAATCCTGCTGCCACCTTACTTCACGAGTATTGCTCAATATATTTCATTCAGAGCATAGAGCATGAGCTTTCAGATAAATCTTTTTCCAGTGCAAACGCACAGTGTCATGTTATTCTGCCACATAATGCTGCAATGCTCTTCCCCTAAAACGTAAACACAAGTTACCAACAAGTGCAATAATCCCAAACAAGCACAACTTACTCTGCACACTTTGAGAGAATGCTTTCACCCAGGCATACATCTTAATAAACTTAATGTAATTTAGAACTTCGTTCATCTTTTGAACACGTTCATCTGTGACAGACACACACTTCCTTCTGAAATACGCTGTGAGCCTGGACACAAACATCTGTAAGAAAGAAAAACTGGTTGATCATAAAACTCAATGATGAAGCCATAGCCTTAATCAAGATAATATGTACTCCAACATATAGCTGAGATCAAACTAACGGGAATGTATTATGCAAAAGTACACTACGTGAACTACTTGGCTATAAGCATTCTGGCATTTGTTAGTGTACTGATCTTACAATGGCCAAAAGGATGGTAACCTATGTGGTTTATTTAACTAGGGATCAATTATTTTTTTAATTTAGTGGTTTCGAAGTCATCACAATGAAGACATTCAGAGGAGCTAGAAAGGATATTCCAACATAAGCTGGTCCACACTTATCAAGTGTTGCAAACAGGTCGGGAGAATAAGTACTTTTTTTTTTTATATCAGAATAAGCCCTAAAACCACTTAAACTAGGCAGGTGGCTATTTTATATGTAGAGAACCAGACTAATTGTGCAAAAATCACTTAATTCAGAAAGTGTTTTGCTTCTGTATGCATTTGTAATATAGTAATAAACAAATACATATCTCTAAATATTCTTCCTTCAATGTATAATATGGTCATTCAGTTAAACAGTTTGTTTGTGAATGGAGCTCATTTGCAACTTTTGTATACTGAAAGATTGTTTAATGTTGTCCTTTGTATTATTATTCTGTATTCTCAGAAAAAAGCACCACAGATTTAAAATAAATAAATTTTAAAAATAGCATGCGGTTTAACTATCATAACTATGCTATGATTTCCACTTAGCCAGATCTGAAACACCTATGCAAAACTGACTTACCATAGCTGGATAAAATAGGATAAATACAGCAGAGCCAAGAAAACCAGTGGGACCCAAAATATAGACATTGTAAACCATTCCAAGTACTGCAACAATCGGTCCTCCCGCCAGTAGACTACCCACTGCTGCAGCTTCAAACATCCTCTGTCCATCATTGGAACAAACATTTATCAGCTGGAAATCAGATTAGGATACAATGTAAACCATAGCAATCATGCACCATGAACTTTAGCTCTTACATAAAATGTTTTCGCACTACAATACATAAAGGTAGTCTTTGTTGATGAGTTACTTGTAGACTTTCCTAAACTTACCTCTGTATTTTAGAATTTCACTGCAGCTGCATAAATTTACAAAACAGTCTGAGACCCAAAAGTAATCGCCTGCGAGTTGCATACAACAGTGAGATTTTTCTGCTATTTAGCCTCAAGATTTAAGGTGGCAATTTCATTCAGAGGCAAAAATTGCTGCTTTAAGTCTGTAGGTTGCATCTCTGGCAATCACATTTGGCCTGGAATATTTGTTTCAAGCGCAAACATTGATCAGTTCTTGAACAAGGGTTAAACATCTATTTAGAATTGACTCCTTAAGGGCTACAAAACATACTTATTTACTGGTGTTGAGAACTCATGAAATAGTGTCGCAGTGCAATTCTAATTAGGCAAAGTCAATAAGATTCAAGTTTTGTGTCTCTTTAGGCCTGTGGTGGTCATGGCAGATCCCAACAGAGGCACCCACATTGTAGGCAGACTGCCGTAGCCTTCAGTCTGCCCGAAGCAAAGGAAATTATTAAAGAGGGTGCTTGGCTCTATCGGGCACGTAAACTAGACTGAGTCAGGTGGAGTATAGAGGAGGAGCAGCCCAGTCAAAATCAGTGAAGATTTAAATTGTCTGGCTCCACTCACCATCATCTATAGCCCAGAGTCCCAGTGTCTCCCAGTGGAAGTAGGAGAAAAAAAACAAAGTGATGACAAGTGAAATGGTTTTGGTTCTTCCCAGACCTTGCCTGACTCCTCGCTAGACAAACCATCCATTTCTTCTTATAAATAAATTGCTGAAGAAGCTGTTCGTTATTCTATACCATAGTTTGTCTGTGATACAGATCTCTCGGAGGGGTTTAAAGCACAATCGGCCAGTTGCGGTAGTGCAGACATTGCATGTTTTCCCTCTAGGCATGCAATGCTGGCGGACGTAATGTGCCGTACCGGGACGGCACAACGATCCCATCGGTTTGAATTCCTCCCTTGGGCCCCTTCAATGCTAGAAACACTTCCTTAGAAACAACGGATTTTTTTCTTTCATTCCATAGTTGATTTGAGAGCTGAACATGAGTGACTTGAGGCTGCGAACACACAGTGCAAAACAGAGAATCCTGATCAGCAGGTACAGACTCCTAACAAGCTGCACTGGCTTTCATATGCTTCTTCTTACAGGGTTTTTTCTTCTTAACAGGTTCAGAGGCAAAACGGTCAACCAAAACAGCTGTATCAGTATCTAAGCTAGTGAACAGAAAAATGCAGTGCCCCATGCAAGGATGGCTGGCTATTGTGGAGAATTCTCAAAATCCAGAAACCATTTTCTCATCAGACACGGAAAGTAAGAGTGCAGACCATAGCTCCATTCCCAATGTGCGGCAACATCTCTATGACCCCTAAACAGGTGTTGTGTGCCACGTCCAGCGCCACATAGAGCCCACTTCAAATGTACTTTTTACACCTAGTTTGCAATAAACCGTACATCGGTGCCCGGGGACCTGACCTACACCACCACAGCTGCGGTGAAAATGAGGAGCATCGCCAGGTTGAATAGCATAGGCAAGCCAACCGTGGCAAAAAAAAATACATACTAATTGTAATATATTATATATATTTCCCTACTCTATCCTTTAAGAGAAGTTAAAAATTACAAAAGGGAACTAAAGGACCTATCCTATATAGGAGTAAGTCTGGATCTTTTAATGGCCTTTATCCAGAGGGAATGGATTACTGACGGCCATGGGGAACTGAGGAAGAAAAAACAAACTATTATCATCTGTAACCGATGTTATGAAAGTAAATTACACAGCAAGTATGATAAAGGGTTAAAACAATCGTGCGAAATGGGAGTTGAAAAAAAAGTCTATACCGACAAATTATTGATGCTTGTCTAAACAACAGACAAAATATAAACTTTCAGAATTTCAACTTAAAATAATTTACAAAGCTAAATTGGCTTTAGTAAATTGGCATTATATAGAAACCTCTTTGAAAATGGTGTATATGGAGCATGAAAATGTTGTTAAATACATACCTCGCCCATGGATTTCTCCTTTATGCTTTTCAGCTTAAGGATTTTCTTAAAGGCCATGGTCAGTATTGCCCCTCGAAGCCGCGAACCAGTCCGGTAATTCAAAGCCCACGTGAATGCCAGGGACCACGACCGCACAATCTCAGTCATCAGTAGCCCAAATACTAAGAGTAAGCTGTAGACTAGGTCCGTTTCACTTTGCTGAGTATATTCCAAGAGGCTTTTCACTACAAACGCCTACAGGGAGAAAGGCAAAGAGGCGTGAGGATTCTTTCCATTTTCACTGAACACCTTTGACAAGCTTTATGTTAAGTTAGAAAACACTGCCAGTTTTTTGTCCATGACCTAAAGGGAAAGTATAGTTGTTGGAGGCAAGTGTGCAAGATTCTGGCTTTTGTTTGTATGCCAAATAGGCAATAAATATTGGCTCCAAGTAAAAGCAGAGGGAGATAAACCATTAAAAAGTAAAAACTATTCAGATACACAAATGCCTTCATGAAAGGAATGGCAGAAATGTGTATGACAGGGCAAATAGTATTCCAACTTAACATAAACTTGGTTGATCAGTTATCTGAACAATGTAAAAATATACTAGATTTACACAGAAATAAGGCATTAAAAAAAAATTTAAAAAATAAAATAAAAAAAACTCTTAATACATATACTTAATACATTTGTTTTCAACGTGCGCATTGGATAAAAAAAACAAAAAAAGAACAATTGTACCTACAGTTGTACGGGGAAGAGAAGGACATTTTGGCAATAAATTCCTGAAAATAAATATCAGCAACTTATTACTATGGAAATATTACAAAAAAAAAAAAAAAAAATTCAAAGAATAGGAAAAAAAGAAAAAAAATGCAAGTTAAGACAATACACATTTCATTTTGTACTCTTGACACTTAAAGCTTACCCAGGCAACCTGTATTTTCTTCCAATATACCAAAGGTCTCACTGGTTCATATTCCAGCCGGCGCTTTCAAAATGCTCTTCCCTATTTGTCATTTTCGTTACCTCTAAATAAATCCATTAATTTCCACTATTTCAAAGCTACAGCATAACAGGTGAATGTATAACTATTAGGTATAAAAAACTATGAACTTATGAAAAAAACAAAATTTTATTAAGGGAGTGGGGTGTATTCACCACAAAGATAAACAACTGGACAAGCACTTCGGTAACAGATTCGCATTGACATACAATTCAGAAAGAACACAACTCATCAAGCAGATAAAAATACATCTCATGGCAACAGTGCTTATTATAACAACCAGTCTACCAAACAATTCAAACAGTTTAAAGAAATCATAATAAAATAAAACTTAATGAGCAGAAACCCCTATTCTTGGCAATTTTCGTTGAGCTGATTCCAATCTTTTATTCATCACCAAGGAGAAAAGAAAAAAGACTTGAGATGGTATACGAAGATTCAACAAAAGATTAGAATGACAAACAAGTGGCTGCAATCTTTGAGTCTCTTCCAGTCCATGACCATCAGTCTGTAGAGGTGAGCCAAACAATCAGTTGGCATGCAGTTGGCACAGATTGGGAGAAGCTTTGGAAGCATATGCCATCAGTGGTACGGAAGAGGAACCTGAGGCTACGCATTACCCAGCCTGCCTTTCCTGTTATTACAGGAGGAGTCCGATGAGTCCATGTCCTTAGAGATTTCCCAAATTAACCGGTGTTGGGATAACTTTCAGCTCATGATTATTTAGGGGAAAGGCAGCACTCGGAAAGGCGAAGATATTGCACAAAAGGTTGCTTGTTTGGAAAGGCAACACTGGGGAATCTGCTTGTATGAAATTTTGGCATTGGTGGATGGATGAATCAATCTACTAAAGACACTGGTTACGTATAAAAAAAAAAAAAAAAAATCACATAAAATAAAAAGCAAAATTATGTTGAAGACCTGCTTCTACAGAGCCTTGCACAGGGGTTTTGAGAGCTGTCTGCACCTGCTGACTGGAGATAAAGCAACAATTCCCCTAACCAATGCAACAAAGGCTAATAGAAGTGCTCAGCATTCATAACTCATTTTGTTTGCCAGGTGAACAAAAACAAAATGTAGAATGGGAAGCAAATAATAAAAGCACAGTTAAGAGTTAATGGGAAAATCTCTGCAGATTAATGTTACCATAGGCATAAGCTTCTTGTGGTTGTAAGCATTCCCGTGGAATAAATATGACCTTACCTTGGATCTTGCATGCGCGGGTTTCTGCCCAGCTTGCCTGGCTCAATCTGGCCGCAGAACTGCCACCCTGGAAATTCTAAAGAATAGCTTCTGTCATTGGTTCCACTACATAGGATACGTTAGTAATGACCCCTCTCCCACCCCACCAAAAGTCCAGCGTCTCACTTGGAAAAGGAGAGGCTGGATTAACAAGAAGCATGGAAAACCAAATCAATTTACCATCTTGGTATAACCCCACATTCTTCGATCTCTTGATAAATCATAATACACTATGCTAGGAAAAGGATCATGGAGATATAAAATGTGTTACTAAGTAATCTTTTCAGAACTATATTGTACTACTATTATATTAAATATTCTATATTTCAGCTTTAATTGACATGCCCTCTAATATCACTGCATTAGGAACTGCAAATAGGACACATAGTAGGAGCTCCCATGTGACTAAATATATGTTTTGGCATAACAAGAATAAAGTAGCTTTTAAACTCAGGACCAATACTTTAAATACTAAAATGAGACATTTTTATTCCAGCAATTTTTCTGTGCATCTGTCTTAACTATAACCTTAAGAAAGGAAAAAACAACAACCCACGAATCATTGGTGATGGCAATTAAAGGCTGCTGCAGAAGCGGAATCGGTATGTAATACCGCCGGCCACATGGCCGGCAGTTCGATTCCCGGCAGCGTCAGGCCGACAGAGGGACAGATCCCGGCAGCCCGACAGCACTGGGAATCCTGACCCTAAGCCTTCCTCCCCCTACCCTAACCTCCCAGGGGGGTGCCTAACCCTAAATCCCCCCCGGGAGCCCTAAACCTAACCCCCCCCCCCCCCCCTGGCTGTCCGCTCACGGTGCCCAGCATCCCTTCGATCGGGATGCCGGGTGCCAGTGAAATGAGCAGCGTCTACATGTAGACGCCGGTCATTTCACTCTCGCCGAGATACGACAGTCGGGAAGCCAGCTGTCGGTATAATGTCAGCCGGCTTCCCGATTGCATCCCGTAGAAGCAGTGCTACAAGTTTCTGAAGGTAATTAACCCCCAATGAGACTGATTTGTAGTTATTTTTGCTAACTAATTTTGAGGCCATTTAAAAGTAAAAGTCACTGCAAAAAAACATTTTTTTTTTTTTAGTCGTCATTACACATTATAGATGAATCCATTAAATTTTCTATCCTCAACTGGACACATCATGGCACAGAAAAGGCCACGTTCATAACCAAGTGTAAAGGAATGACAAAAAACTTAAACAGACAAAATGTTACTGCTTGATCCACTTTAAAACTGCTAAAAGAACAGTATGCTGCCCATTCACTGGTTTACTGTAGATTTAGATTCCTAATTGGCTAAACTGAAAAGCAGCAACAGGTTTACTACTAGTAATAATCTGCACGGTATGTACACACATTTAAATGAGATAAACAAGGCCATCTGGAAGCCAAAGGCACCAAATCATGAAGATATGCTACAACCAATATTTAGTCACATGTGACCTCGAGTTAAAGCCCAAGGAAATAACCTCAGCTCACCTAGTATCTTTCTGTCACTACCTTGGATTCCTAAACACTACCACTGCTTGAGAACGGACATTTGTGTAAACATTCTGGGAGCACCAGCTACCTGTGTAATGTAACAATGACAGAAGCTCTTCTTAATGAAGTTTGTGTTGTTAAAGTCTTCAGTATTCCATGTTTAGAATTACACCTAAACCACTGGATAAACCCTTAAGACTCCTCATGAATTATAAAAGGAGTCCACAGAAATAACAACAGTAAGACTAAGAGTAAAGACAATCAAACTGATAACACTAGAAAAACTGTATTTTATCTTAAGCAGTGCCCCATCTGTACTTACCCAATCATTGCACCTTCATCTTTAAACAGCAAACTGAAAATTAGTACTAAAAGCAGTGAAATTGTTCTAAACCTCAAGACAAACTAGCAGAAAACAACATTTCAGTAAATTGATTAATATAAGCTTACTCGGGTGGAAATAAATTATTATAAGTACATGCTTATATAAGTCAGTTGTTTAAAGACTATTTGCCCTCTAATATGCTACAGCACCATTAATAATGTACCAATGTACATTTATGCTAACCTTCACTTATGTCTTATTAAATAGTCAGATAGTATTGTATAAGTTTCTGCTACCTAACAGGACTAGTCAGCAGACGCTCACTTGCTGTACTGTTAACGCAAGTATGAAAAACAGCAGAGTAGATGTTACTGGTGTACATGACATAAATAAAATGAACAGGGTTCACTTGGACCTTTTAAGATTTAGCTGCATTGTGGGGGCTTCATGCCTCTGTATAAAGTCCAGCAGCCTTTAGTTAATCTGTTAGCATGATCCAAATCTTACATCACTGACCTATTTTATAAATACAGTTACGAGACAGTCCTTCCAACAGGTTAGAAGGACTAAGCAACCTAAAAAGGACAGTAACTTTTTTATTCACTGATAAATGAGATTTTCTAGGATCTAAACAAATTTTACTTAAAAAGTATGAAAAAAAAGTTATCGCTCAAGTTTTTGAAAACCCTGTAATGGGACAAAGATGCACTGGGGGGAATCAAAAACAAAACTAAAAAAACAAAACAAAAATAAAAATTAAATATATATATCAAAAGCTAGGGATTGTATTACCTCTCGGCACATGAAACAGGGTGGAAAGTACTTACTGGACCAATGAAACCAGCCAGTTGGGTGAGCATCAGGCACATGATGGAGATAATTAGCCTGGTGCGACAGAATCTCCACACAACACTGTGAAGAGAGGACTCGTCTGCTCCACGCTCAATCACCTCCTCAAACCACAGTTTCTCCAACCTAGAGGAACAAGTTTATGTACTGTTCAGTTGTATATAAATAGCAGACATTTTGAGGCAGAGCCTGCAGCAATATTCTTCATCTTCCACACTACCAATACCGAAAAAAAAAACATTCCAATATAAAATTGTATTAAACCACACTGGCAAATCAGTTGGGTGTTCAATAATAGCCTATAGCTATGTACAGAAAAGCAGAAAACAATTACACTTTATTTTTTTATAATTGAGAGCACTTAGCTGTACCATAGTAAGGATTGCTGCTCATTTCTACTATTCAAAACCAAACATACAGCATTTTGTTTGGAGTAATTACACAGTCAGCATCCATAAAAGCTGAATCTATTGATGATTGGCTTGTGTGTATCAAACCTTGGGATGTGGTCCATGTATGCAATTCTACATAGTTATTAAAATTGTTTTGCAATTTAAAAGAATAAACAAATCGTGAGTTACAGATGGTTTTTTACTATGTAGTCATTTAATAAACAATGTTCTGAATGGCCATATGGGCTGCAATATATGATATTTTAGAATCCTACTGCCATGGCTTGATCTAAGCTTCTCATTTATTATTGAGTGTGTGGACATCATTCGTTGTTAAATACTAAAGCAATTGTTGTATTCATTCATGACTCATTATAAAAAATAAACCCTACATAGCGCTATAGGCTCCTATATCAGATTTAGGAAACGCATTGGCATAATTCACATTTGTCATCTATATTTATTAGGGCCAGCATGTATTACTGAATACAGGAGTTCCTTTTAGTGTAAAATCATCAACTAATTGGTGTTAGCGGCAGTTTGCATCTCCTTGTAAAATTTTCTTACGGATTTAAAAACAAACTATTGGGACAAATATATTTGTGTGAATTTGGATTTAGAAACAAAACTGTATACAAAAAAGGAGATTTATGTGCTTACCTGTTAAATCCTTTTCATCGATTCCATAGGGAACACAGGCTCTATGCTGGTGGGTTGGAGTTTGGGCACCACATAGTTAAACTTGTTCATCACAGCCCAGGCTCCCCCTCCCCTTATACCCCACCCCCAGCTATTTCAGTTAAGTTAACAAGCCTAATGCAAGGAGCGAGAAGGAGGAGAATGAAGACCGGCACGCACTCAGGTTCAAACACACAAGAAATGTGAACAGGAGAACCGGAAGCAGAGCAAAGCCCAGCAAGCCAGGTGCGTCAGGGTGGGAGCCCTGTGTCCCCTATAGAATCGAAGAGAATGAACACGTAAGCACATAAATCTCCTTTTCTTCTTCTTCCTCCATAGGGGACGTAGGCTCTACGCCGGGATGTCCCAAAGCTAATCCTCTAAGGGAGAGGATGCTACTGCGCTGCGCTAACTCTTTGCCCAAAAGACGCATCAGGGGAGGCAAAGGTGTCAAAGGAATAGAACTTCAGAAACATATTGGCAGAGGACCACGTGGCCGCCTTACACAGCTGTTCCACAGAAGCATCACGTCGCACTGCCCAGGAAGTTCCCACCGACCGGGTTGAATGAGCCCTCACCATGGACTGCGCTGGAAGATCAGCCGCAGCATAGACATGGCTAATAGTCAAAGAGATCTATCTGGCCAGCAATTGCTTAGTAGCTAGCCAGCCCCATTTGTAAAAGTCATACAGGACAAAGAGCATTTGTCCTACGCAAGTCCTTTGTCCTGTCCACATAAATCTGGAGAGCCCGCACAACGTCCAAGGACCTCCTCCGGAGAAGAATCCGGAACCTGGAAAGAAGGAACCACAATCTCCTTTGATGTGGACCTTGGAAACAACTTTAGGAAGGTAGCCTAGTCGCATTTGAAAAACAGCTCAGTTCTGGTGAAAGTTTAGAAATGGAGAACGACAGGACAATGCGCTCCCCCTGCCGGGCAGAAGCTATGGCAAGAAGGAAGACCGAAAGAGCGAAGACTGAAGGTCCCTAAGAACCAAAGACAAATTCCAAGGAGCCACTGGCGGTACAAATGGAGGCTGTACGTGGAGGACACCCTGTAGAAAAGTCCGAACATCAGGCAACAGCGCAATTGGTCTTTGAAAGAGAACAGAAAGAGCTGAAACCTGCACTTTCAGTGAGGCAAGGCAGAAGTCCAAAACCAGCCCCGTCTGCAAAAAGGAGAGAATTTGAGAGAGACGGAATGACCTGGGGTTAAGATTCCTAGACGAACACTAGTCAAAGTCCTCCAAATCAGATGGTAAATTCTAGCTGAAGAGAGCTTAAAGGCATTGAGCTCTCTCAGTTAATGACTGACCTGGAGAATCCCTTAGCTCTTAAATAGGATGTCTCAAGAGCCATCCTGTCAAAGCGAGACGGGCCAGATCCGGATGAAAGCATGGGCCCTGAGACAAAAGATCTGGCCGCAGTGGAAAACGCAGAGGAGCATCGATGGAGAGGTGCTGAAAATACGCATACCACGCCCTTCTCACGCCAATCGTGAGCCACTAGGATCACAGTGTCGCCCTCCAACTTCAATTTGCGGAGGATCCGCAGAATCAGAGATTGGAGGGAAGATTTGAAGGAGCGGGAAGGTCCACTGAACCATCAAAGCGTCCACTAGAAAGGCCCCTGGATCTCTGGTACGTGAGCAGTACCTTGGAACCTGACGATTGTGTCAAGACGCCATCATGTCGATGTCCAGCAAGCCCCAGTGAAGAACTAAGAGTTGAAAGACGTCCGGATGTAGGACCCATTCGTTCGAAGGAATGTCAAAGTGGCTTAGGAAGTCCGCTTCCCAATTTTGCACTCCGGGAATGTAAACCGCCGTCAGGGACGAAGATGCCTTTCCGTCCACTGGAGAATGCGACCGAATTCCCTCATGGTGGCGCGAACGCGAGTGCTGCCTTGATGGTTTATAAAGGCGACAGCCGTCACGTTGTCAGACTGTACCTGGACAGGGCGACTCTGAAGGAGAGGCAAAGCCCGACACAGAGCTCTGTTAACTGCTCGGAGTACCAGAATGTTGATCAGCAATTGGCTCTCCTGAGCAGACTACTGAAAGTCTGCTGACAGGACACCGCCCCTCCACCCCCGAAAACTTGCGTCGGTGGTAAGGAAGACCCAGTCCTGAACCCCCTGGTCAGATGGGACCCCTGGAGCCTCCACAAGAGGGAGCAAAGCGATTCCATTCGGAACTTGGGAATCTTAAAGTACCTGTTGAGAGACTTCAGGTTGAGAAATGGTCGGAATGTCCCTGTCACGCCCGGCTCCGAGGAATCCCCTACTGAGGGGCTGAAAGCGGAGGTTCTGGGTTGAGGGAGGAATCTGAGGCGAGGGGCCTGAATGTAAGTTCTCCTCATCCACAAGTATCGGATGTTGACGAGACCTGACCAAATGCGCAGAGTGTATCCTGCCACCAGTGACACTTCCAAGCGGGATATGGGTTTAGCTGCTCCTGGCAAGCAGATAGTGGCCCTTTTGGTCAGGTATCCGATACGAGTGGGAAATGGAGATAGGTACACCGCTACGGCCCAGAGGAAGTAATTTGGAGAAGTACAAGTACAGGTTCTATACCTATAGGTACAGAGTTGGCACAATGGGAATTGATTCCTGAAGTCATATACAGAAAGATAGGAGGGCAGGTCCACGGAGGAGTAGGATGCGCTGCTGGCACTGCTGGAGGATGGTGATGGCACTAAAATAGACTAGCATTGAATGCACGGAGTGTGGATCCTGGCGCACCATTGGAACAGAAGGATGACTCAACGGTTGTACAGAGTACACGAGGTGCGAACTGAGACACACCAGAGGATGACAGTGGTTGTACTCGGTAGATGTGGACTGAGCACCAAGGTGCGATGCCAGATGCTCCGGAGGATGACACAGTGGATGTAGTCAGTTAATGTGTACTGAGTACACAAAGTGCAAATCGATAGCAAGAAACAGGAACCTGGAACGAAGCGATGGCAAGCACACACCAGTAGAAACAATGTTGTACAGGCAACTTCCTGGTGTCCAGATCCCAGTATATATACCCTATGGTTGGTTGAAGTAACAGTCAGGTGAGAAGGACTATCATGGCGGCGCCCATGACTGTAACCAAGACAGAGCCGCATATGGAAATCCCAAAGCGCCTAAGGCAAAATACTCAGCACGTCACCCGCCGCCCACCTGACCGCACGAGAAGTTAGGGGAAGCCGATACTGGGGTGAGTAACGGCCGATCCCTGACAGACCCGATCGGCTTCCGAAGCAGAAACAGACTGACATAGAAACCTGTGCCCTGCTGAGACACGGGAACCCTAACAATGACCCTGGAGGCCAGCAGAGAGCGAATGGACTCCCTCAGGGCTCCTGCATTCTCCAAAGGTAGACCTGCTCCCGAAAGATCAACGCGTAACCCTGGGAGACCACACCCTCTTACCCAGGCGTCCTCCGTGGTTGCTTTCCAAATTTCTGAAAAAAGAAGAAGCCGGCCTCCCACGCTGTTATCCTCCAGGTGGAGCCCCCTCCCCATCATGCAGCAGGCTTGTAGGGTGGCCTAGCAACCGGGCGTCTGGTAGACCAGGGTTGATTACCTGCTGGTTTAGAACCTTTAGCAAAGGATCCATGGGACCTAGAGAACGACAAGCCCTTGGTGAAAGTAGCGAAAATTAGCAGATTGCGTCCTAGGGGCTTCCCCGGAAGGTAGAAAGACTGTCTTAGATGCTGCCACTGTAGCCACTATTTTATCCAATTCTGGACCAAAGAGATCATCATCCGAAAAGGGGAGAGTTTCAAGGGCCTTCTTAGAGTCAGTATCCACCCAACAGGAACAAAGCCATAGGGCTTTTCTAGCTGTCGCTGAAGAAGTTAGTATACCTTTGTCTATAGCCTATTGCCCAAGATAAGAAGCCACCTCACGGATATGCGATACAATCCTGTGGGTACCTGAAGTGAGGCCATCTTCCAGGGAGTCTGCCCAGCGACTGATGGCCTTGAGAAACCCAGGCTGATGCAAAAGCCGGGCGAGCTACCGCACCTGAATTAGAGTAAATAGACTTAAGAGTTTCCAACTTCCTATTGTCGGATCTTTAAGGTATGCCATGTCAGGAAGAGTGGTATTCTTGAGCAGGCAAGCAACATGCGTATCGACCGGAGGAGGAGACTCCCATTTAGCCCGATCAGCAGCAGGCAGAGGATTAAAAAAAAAAAAAAAAAAGTAATACGCTTAGAAACCTGGATGGGACCAAGCCTCCGCCAATAAGTCCTGTGCTGAAGAAGGAAATTCTGAAACTGCCTTCTTTTGATGTTTAAACATTGGAGCATTGGACATAGGGGCTGGCTCCAGACCCTTGATTAGCAAATCAAGGCTGGGAATCCTTCGGAAAAGAAGATTCAACATCAGAGGCTATAGATAAGTTTTCCCCGTGGTCGGAGGAAACATCAGAGTCTGAATCAATATTAGACGGGTGTAGAGAACCTATCCTTAGAAGCATGCTCCCTGTCCAGGATCTGTTTGAAAGATACGGACACCTGCACCAAACCCTGAAATGACTGCATAAAAGGACTGCATCCAAGGAGGCTCCATAGCAGAAGGTAGCAAAGGGGACAGCATCACATTGGAGATCTGGGCCACGCCTGAAGAGACACCAGCAGGGGGAGCGGACACAGGGACTGAAAGCCAATCAACAACCTGTAACAATACGGACATAGGGACTGAAAGCCAATCAACAACCTGTAACAATACGGACACAGGGACTGAGAGCCAATCAACTACCTGTAACAATACTTGGGACAGCAAGGAAACCCAAGCAGGGTTCCTGACTAGCAGGCACAACTGAAGGAACCTCCTGCTTTGGGACTGTAAAACACAGCCGGTGTAGAAAACACAGCAGCACAAACCCTACAATTACCCAGCACAGAGGCAGCCACCTCCTTGGAGCTTTACCCCTTGAACACATAAGGCCTGATTCATTAAGGATCACTATTGCTAAAGTGTACGCAGATGACGATTTTTGCGCACTGTGAATGCATTGCAGTATGCTTGCGCAAAGGCACCACTGCGATCACATTGCAATAACACAGACCACTGAGCGCCATCGCAGAGTAATTGACAGGCAGTGAGCTTTTGGGGGTGGTGATGGGGGAGTGGTTAGAGAACATAGGCGCCTGACCGTTTGAACGACGTTGCATGGGCGTGCATAAATCATCTAGTGCGATTGCATACGCAGCACCGCGTGCAACCGCATACGCAGCACCGCGTGCAACCAGATTAGCAATTTCTAAGTAAGGTCAGGGCTGGTGTAATTCTGCTTGAGGGGCCAATGGTACTCTATCTTACCAATGTTTATTGAGGTTTGCAAGGTATTACAGATATGAGATACCGGTAGTGGGAGGCAGTGGGCGTCTCTATGCTAGCAGTGCGAAGGAAGTATGATAATAAGTGTTGTGTTTGTTAACTCTCTTTCTTCGAAGTCAATAGGGTCCACAGGGAGACCTTGGGGGTGTAGGTAATGGGAACCAGCAGTTAAAGCTTTTGCTCCCAAGATGCACAGGGTCCACTCTGCCTACACCCCGCCCCAGAGCCACCTCAGTTGGTAATAAGCCAAAGGCCGGAGGAGGATAAGAGAGGAGGAAGACTGGTACACTCAAGAAACACTCTCACAGAAAAGGAGACGGGAAACCGGTGACCAGCAATATCGACCATATGAAGCTGTGGACTTCGAAGAAAGAGTAAACAAAGGTAAGTTCTTACCATAACTCATTTTCTTCTTCAGCGTCCTTAGGCTCCACAGTGAGACCTTGGGGTTGTCCCAAAGCAGTCCTTTTAAGGGTGTGCCGAGAGGAGAATCCGGCGCCCAAAGGAAGAAAACTGAGAGGTGAAGGTATCAAATGCATATAACCAAAGAAAGGTCTGGACCGAAGACCACATGGCTGCCTTACAAAGCTGCCCACGGGGGACCCACAGAGTAGAATGAGCCTTAACAGAAGACTGAACAGGCAAGCCTGCCTGCGTGTAAGCTTCTGTGATCGTCATACGAAGCCATCTAGCCAATGTTTGCTTATTGGTTGGCCATCCCTTCTTATGAAATCCACAGAGCACAAACAAAGGGTCTGTTTTCCGAAGAGAACTGGTACGATCCACATAAATCCTGAGGGTGTGGACCACATCCAAAGAGGCTTCTCCTGCTGAGAGGTCTGGAGACAGAAAGGCCGGTACTATAATTTCCTGATAAATATGGAAACTAGAAACAACCTTAGGAATGAACTCAGGGGAGTACGAAGTACCGCCCTGTCCTAGTGAAATATCAGAAAAGGAGGATGACAGAAGAGCGCTTTCAATTCTGACACCCTTCTGGCAGATACAATGGCCAGAAGAAAGAGTCAGCTGTTAACCACTTTAGATCCACTGAATCTAGTGGTTAAAATGGAGGAACCTGGAGGGCCCGGAGAACTACTGCCAAATCCCAAGGAGCCACTGGTGGGACAAAGGGTGGTTGAATCCGGAGGATAGCTTCGAGGAAGGTGCGGATATCTGGAAGCGGTGCAATTCTACGTTGGAACCACACTGACAGTGCAGAGACATGCACTTTCAACGAGGCCAGGCGCAGGCCAAGGTCCAACCCAGCTTGAAGGAATGCCAGTATCCTAGAAATTCGAAACACCTGAGTGTCGTAAGCCTTTGTACGACACCATTGGAAATATGTATGCCACACTCTGTGATAGATCCTCGCGGAGGCAGGTTTACACGCTCTAAGCATCGTTTTGATGACTGAGCCAGAGAATCCTTTGGACCTTAGGAGGGATGTCTCAAGAGCCACACCGTCAAAGACAGATGATCCAGGTCCGGGTAAAGGCAAGGACCCTGAGACAACAAGTCCGGATGTTGAGGCAGCAGGAATGGAGTGTCGATGGAGAGACTCCGAAGACGCATCTATAGCCTTAGCTACCGAGATAGCCATGGACGGCTGGGCAACCGCTCCTTAAAGAGTATGTAGACTTTAGGCAAGTTTCCACCTTCCTATCCGTAGGATCCTTTAAGGAAGAAGTGGAAGGCATAGGTAATGTTGCACTTTAAATTAATCGTGTAATGTGTAAATCCACCACAGGGGGTTGTTCCCACTTCTTACAATTAGCCTCAGGAGGTCAAACGTTTCTGAGGTTGATACCTCTTGCCAGGCCTCGGCCATGTGATCCACCAGCTGATCTGATAGAGGAAATACTGCCGAAGACACCTTTATCTGTTTAAACAGAGGTTGTTTGGATTTAGGGGCTGGTTTCGTCATACTCTATAACCAATGTGGACCTGACCGCACGTCCCAAGGCAGGAATATTAATTCTTGACTTGGGCTCCGCCTCTTGCCGAGGGGAGTCAGGGTTAGAGGCATCAGCCATCTCTCAGTCATCAGATGATATCTCAATTCTGATAGCTGTGTAGATGGAGATGACAACACAGGACGCTTAGCCAGTCTCACAGGTTTCTCACTCTTTAACATGATCTGAATGGCCGTAGAGGTCGTAGGCAGACTCTGTACTCAGGTAGAGAACATATACACCCATGGTGGGGGACCATGCTGTAATAATCCCACTGTGGGAATGACCGCCTGCTGAGGTACAGGAGGGGTCTGCACAATCAATGGTACAGGAGGGGTCTGCACAATCAGTGGAAGTCCCTGTGCGTGAGGGAGGGCTGCTGTGGTACCGCCATAGAAGGAACAACAGCCGGTGGGCTCCTGTACTGATGTCAGGGGGTTCGGGGCTCCTGGCGAGTTAGAACATCTCATACATAACCCATCCCGAACCAAATCCTCCTCACTCAAAACCACAGTACATAGTCTGCAAAGTTTGTGACAAAAGCATAGGCATGTGTCCATTATCCTTGTCAGACATGTCTGCAAGGTAAATGACGTACAATAGCACACTGTGTACAAGCAACCACTAGTATGTATAGATACTAACAGGGAGCAATATACTGGTCCTGTCTTATGCAAGCTGCAGGAACCTGCTGCCAAAAATGGTACAGTGCAGCACACAACAGTGTGCATAATTAATTTATTTATAATGTATATATCTATATCTGAGGTCGGGTATGAGCTATCCGTAACACCTGTATTTAGGGCAGAAAGAGAGAAAGGGTATAGTGATAGGACAGATCGAAAAAAAAAAAAAAAAAAACAGAGATAGCGCTAGCACAAGTCACATACAATTCAGGAAAGACACTGCATAGCGGCACTATTCTCAACTATACAGACGCAGTGTCTGGTAGAAAATAGCGCTACATACGCTGACCCTGGGGAGAGGTATGCAGGGAGACCGGACCACGCGCTGTCCAGGGAGAACTGCGACTGCACACTTAGAAAATGGCCGGAGAACTCGGAGGGGGCGGAGGAGGAGAGCAACTCAGGGAAGCCAGACCGCAGTGGAAAGGCACGCTGAGCTGAGGAGAGGAGCCGCTTAAACAGGGAAGCTAGCCGGTTATTAACCCCTGGGACGGTGGTTTCCCGCAATCAATATGTCCCTGGTGGTCAAGTTGGAGCGAGATGGTCGGAGCCTGCGTCCACACTCAGCACCTCAGGTCGGTCCTGAGACCGGAGATATTGACTGCCATTATACGAGAGTCACTGCGAGCGGCAACCAGCCTTACCTGTTCCCTGATGTCTGGGTGCAGTCTGGGCCCTCTCCGGGGGCCCTAGCTAGAGCTGACCTCCGGTACACCTGCCGAGATCCCTAGATCAGTACTGGCGTTGCGCCACCGCAGGGGTGGCAGAGCGGCAGTGCAGTCATCCCACGGAGTCTGCTGCTGTGCACTCTAGTCGCTTGTAGAAGTAACTAAATAAAGGGGGCGTGGCCACGGCAGCAATAGTGTAGGACACAGGGACTCTGAGCTCTCCGGCTGATAATCCTGCTTAACCCTCCTGAGACCCCTATATCAACGTTACTACCCTGCTGTCTCTCACATACCTTGCCAGGAACCTGCTGACTTGGTTGGAGCTGTGTGGAGTGAGGAGAGTGGCTCTTGAGGGCCTCCATTGCATTCCCTGGGCCTGCCTGTCTGTGATTCCAGAGCTGCACCCAGGCCTCTCCTCTCCTGTTGGCTTCTGTATTATGCAGCCTGTCTGTGCCTGACAAGGGGGCTTTGCTGGGAGCTTCTGGTCTGCTTCTCCTGCCTGGCTTGTGTTTAGAGTCAGGGTGGTTATCTCTGAGTCTGATACTGCAGAGTTCTGCCAGACATCACTATTTCTCCCTGCTCTGTGTGGAGAACTGTCAGCTCTGCAACTGTGGGACTCAGCAACACTTCTTTCCTTGTAAGTGATTTCTAAGTTTGGAGGAATCTCTGCCTGTTGCTGCTGCTGTGTCACTACCTGTGCATTTATATATTATAACTAGTCTCCTACATTATTCTCCTACATTATATTAATACTATGGGGAAAACAGGTCATGCTGCTGCTGCTGCAAAACTGGAACGCTTTGCCCATTCCTCTACTCCTGTGCCCCCAGTGTGTTGTGATCCCCAGGGTACATCCAAGTCTGTGACCCCACCTCCCCCTGCTGCATCTGGGTCAGATTCATCACCAGAAGTTACGCTGCAACAAGTGCTGGAAGCAGTTACCTCCTGCGAGACTAAATTGGCAGATAAGATTGAGAAAGTTCAATCCGATATATCTTCTCATCAAGGTCTCCAGCAGGTCCGCGAAAGAGTCGGGGAGGCAGAAACACGTCTATCTAATCTGGAAGATTCCCAGACCCCACTACGGGCTCAAGTGGCCTCCCTGACATCCCAAATGTCCGCAATGCAGCATAAAATTTCCGATATGGAGGGCAGGCTGCGCCGCAATAACGTGCGGTTCGTTGGTCTCCCGGAAAGAGAGGAGGGGTCTTCACCTGAAACATTCCTTGAGAAGTGGTTGGGGGATACATATGGCAGAGACTCATTTACTAACCAATTTGATGTGGAGAGAGCGCATCGGATCCCTACCCGTCCCCTGCCGCTCCACCGCGCACATTTATAGCCAAATTTCTTCATTACCAGGATCGTGATACTGTGCTTCGATTGGCTCGAGTTAAAGGGCCACTGGAATGCAACGGTGTAAAAATTTCTATGTTTCCTGATTTCGCAATGGATGTCCAAAAAGACAGAGCTAAATTCCTTCCAATAAAGCGTCGTCTCCGGGATTTAAATCTTCAGTACGCTATGATTTTTCCATCTAAGCTGCGAGTGGTTGCGGATGGAGAGTCAAAATTTTTCTCTACACCACGGGAGGCTGCGGCGTGGCTGGACCGGAGATCTCCTGGGAACAGGCAAATGGCACCGGAATGACTGTACTGATTGCATTTGCTGATTATATTTGTTTATGGCCAGAAATTGCTAGTGTCATTACGACATTAAATAGGCCTTTTTCTGATATTCCAATATTTATATAATAATATTTATGATGTGATATTGGTTGGATATTGTTCTATGTCCCGCTCCCCTTACTGGGTATATTATTTTTTTTTTCCTGGTAGGGTTTTTCTTTTTCTTTTGTTGTTTATGTTGATATTTCGGTCAAAATATGGCCGGAGAGTTCCGTTGCATTGGTGGTTATTTTTATTCTAGTGCCTTTTACGCCTATAAGGATCGAGTAGTTGTATCCTGTGGGTTTTAGTGTAGTTTAGTTTAGTTTTGGGTTTAAGTATGCCTAAGTTCAGGTGGGTATACAGGGTGGGGGGTGGTTTTGGATGGGTTGTCCAGTCTTTTTCTTACAAATGTTTTTTTTTTATTTTTTCTGTACCACACTATTTTTAAGGTAACTTCAATTATGCTTTATAGTTCAATGTATTACAATGGTGAAACTTTTAACATGGAATGTCCGGGGGGTTAATGATCGTTTAAAGCGCTCTTTGGTCTTTAAAATGATTAAGCAATATGGGCCTGATATTTCTTGTCTAATGGAGACGCATTTGGTTGGGAGTAAGATACTAGCTCTAAAAAGACCATGGGTGGGATGGGCTTATCACTCCTCGAATACTTCATCATCCAGGGGTGTCTCCATTCTTATTAATAAATCTGTCCCTTTTTCTTTTACTGCGGTCCAAACTGACCCTTATGGCAGATATGTGTTTCTGGATTGTGTACTGTATTCTAAGCCCATTTTATTGTTAGCAGTGTACATCCCCCCTCCTTTTTCATATGACGTTTTAAAAAAAGCTGCTGAATTTGTGGCCCGTTCTCCAGATACGCCAGTGCTCTGTTTGGGAGACTTCAATAATATAATGGACCAGTCTATGGATAAGTGGCGTGAGTCTTCAAGTTCTCTTTCTAAAGGTGGTGAGGGCTTTGCTAAGTTTGTAACTGACTTGGGATGGGTTGATGCGTGGCGAGTTAAACACCCTGGAGTACAACAATTCTCCAGTTTTTCCTCCGCGCATCACTCTTTCTCTAGATTGGATTTGGCCCTGGTGTCCCCATCTATTGTACCTAATATAACTAACATTGAATATAAAGCCAGAGGAATCTCAGATCACTCCCCACTTCTAGTAGAATTGAATATGTGTAGTCCTAGAGGTCTCCGTTTATGGAAACTACACCGCTCTTGGCTTCTTCAAATGGGTGCAGGTTCAGAGCTGGAAGTTATGTGGGATGGCTATTTCACTGACAATGTGGGATCTGCCTCTGTAGCTAATGTTTGGGACGCCTTCAAGGCCTATTTACGTGGGTCTCTGATCAAAAGAGTAGCAGAATTAAAAACATTTTATAGGGAAAAAGAACGTGTTTTGGAGATGGCCTGTAGAAATCTTGAGTTGGATTACTTGGGGGACAGGTTGGAATCTTCACGTTTAAAATGGTTGACTGCACAGACAGAGTGGACTGATCATTTGACAGATAGAATGAACCGTAGACTGTTATTCCGTTCTCATTTATATTATATGCAGGCTGACAGAACTGATAGTTTTTTGGCACACTTGGTTCAAGCTGATCGTCCTTCTGCTGTTGTCTCGGAACTAATTGGGCCTCATGGTTCTATGGTCACATCTACACAAGATATTGCAGAGGTTTTTAGTTTATTTTATAAAAACTTATATCAAACACAGTTGACTGAGGACGTGAATGCTTTGTCATTATATGTTGCTTCTGCTAGGCTTCCAAAATTGTCATCCGAGGCTCGGGCATATTTAGATGCCCCGTTGACCCTGGAGTAGGTAGATGCTGCGATTAGTTCCTTTCCCGGTAACAAGGCACCCGGATCTGATGGGATTCCCATAGAGATATATAAAAAACATGCTCGTATCTTTGTTCCAAGACTTTTAGATCTGTTTAATGGGCTCTATGAAGATAATTTGTTCTCTCCATCTATGTCTGAAGCCATAATTGTTGTGCTCCCTAAACCCGGGATGGACCCTAGATACCCTGATTCCTATAGGTCAATTTCTCTAATTCCCACAGATGCCAAAATTTTGGCTAAGATCCTTTCTATTCGGCTAAACACTGTTATTACTTCGATTGTTCACCCAGACCAATCAGGATTTATGCCAGGCAAGTCGACGTCGGAGAATATTAGAAGGCTGCACACTCACTTACAGGCCTCCCATGACGAAGAATCGTCATCTGTTATTGTGTCATTAGATGCTGCAAAAGCATTTGACTCTTTCTTTGGGAGGTCATGTTATGTTTTGGGTTTGGGCCGGTGTTCTTGAAATGGGTAAAGCTTATGTATGCGAACCCTACTGCCAGGGTGTCAGTGAATGGGTTTATCTCCCCATCCTTCCCCCTGTCTCGGGGCACAAGACAGGGTTGCCCCTTGTCCCCAACCCTGTTTGCATTGGCTATTGAGCCGTTAGCCTGTGTTATACGTTCTCACCATGATATTATAGGTCTACAATTGGGTAATAGAATGGACAAAGTTTCCTTATATGCAGATGATTTATTACTTTTTTTGTCTGACTATGTAACAGCTATGCCTGTGGTTCTTCAAGTCATAGAACAATTTGGTCTTTTTTCTGGTCTTAAGATAAACTGGGACAAATCATCTATCCTTCCTCTTAGGGGGTTGTATCCGACTGTTCCCATTGTCACTCTTCCTCTCTGTTGGGTAAATAAATTTAAATATTTAGGTATCTGGATAACTAATTCCCCAAAGGACTATATAGTATTGAATGTTGAGCCCCTGTTTGTCTACTTAAAGGGCAAACTTCAGTCCTGGTGCTGGCTCCCTCTTACCGTTACGGGTAGAATTAACTTAATAAAGATGGTGGTGCAGCCAAAATTTGTGTACGTTTTGCAGCATTCTCCTGTTTTTATTACAGATACATTGTTTAGGCGTTTGAATAGTCTTTTTTCTTCATTGGTCTGGGTGAATCGTCGACCACGTATTCAATTGGCAGCTCTGACCCGATCTAGGTCTGGGGGAGGTTTGGCTCTTCCAAATTTTAAATTTTATTATTATGCGGCGCAGATGGCACATATACGGTTATGGCTTCAAGATGACTCCCCTAATGCCCTGCACGTTTTGTTGGTTTCTCAGATTTTCCCTAACTTTACACCATTGCAGGCCTTGCTTGCGGGTAGAATTATACAGAAAGGCCCTCCCCTGTTGATGTAAGCTATTAAGATATGGAAATTGGTATCTAGTATTCTACAGTTTACGGGATTAGATCCAGACACTTCTCTATGTAGTTATCGTATATTACCTGAACTGGCCTCTTTACAGCTTGAGGTGACATAGGGTTCTAACGGTGTAACGACATTGGGTCATTTATATGACACTTCAATTCTTAAATCATTTGCACAACTCCAAGAAGCTCATCATCTCCCTCAATCATATTTCTATAGATATTAACAATTACGGCATGCTCTCTCGGCTCAATTTTCAGATGGCCCTCCTCTAATTCAAATATCCCCATTGAAGTCATCCCTTTTATCTTTAGGTCCCCGGAAGACGCTTTCTTACTTATACTCCTATATATTGTCTTCTTATCATAAGGATAGTTTACCACATCTTAGATCAAAGTGGGAGAGAGATATTGGCCTTATAAGTGATGCGGAATGGGATAATGCTCTAGAAGCTCCTCGTATTTCCACAACTTCTATAAGATTTCAACAGATTCAACTGTTTATTTTACACCGTACCTATTTAACTCCTGTCCGTTTGCTGAGATTTGGGGGGAGAGCATCTGACATATGCCCTAAGTGTAAAATTAGTAGCGGTACTTTCTGGCACCTTCTATGGGATTGTCCGGTGGTTAGCATTTTTTGGAATAAGGTTCTGACAGTTTTATCCAATACAGGTATTGCTCCCACTTTAGCTACGCCATTGACGTGCTGTTTAGGCTCTATGGATGATGAGGTAGTGGACAGATATCTTAAACAATACATTGTCAATATGTGTACACTAGCTAAGGTATGTGTGGCTCGGTCGTGGATGGCTCCCTACAGGACCAGATTATAATGCTTGGCTGTCCTTGGTCCGTACCACTGTTGAACATGAAAAACATGTGTTTATTTGTCGCAAAGCTGAGAAGAAGTATGAACGTATCTGGAGCAGTTGGCTTAAATCCTGTTATGCCCGTGCATTGCCTAATGATTGACCGGTATATTATTGTTAGGATAATTAGGTAGATTATTACTTTGTTGGAGGTAATGTGCTGTGTGATAAGTTGAGAATTTGTTGGGATCTAGTTGATTTTGCCAATTTTTTCAGGTGTTATTTTTGACAATATTCCAATATTTGTATAGTGTGGTATTTTTTTTTTATATATATGTTTTATGTGTATATATATTTTGTTTGGTTATTTGTTAATGTATTTCTATAAACCAATAAAAATTTACTCAATTTAAAAAAAAAAAAAAAAAAAAAAAAAAGAACTAACTAAATAAAGAAATAAGCAGCCCCCCTGCAAAATGGTGACCTAACTCTGGCTGGGCACCAATGAAACTTAGGTGCCTCTGGCTCGGGGGCGGGGTATAGGGAGAGTGGACCCAGTGCATCCTGGGAGTTAAAGCTTTAACTGCTGGTTCCATCACCTACACCCCCAAGGTCTCCCTGTGGAGCCTATGGACCCTGAATAAGAAAGCATATTTTTGCAGCAGACCTGCGTGCGATTACGGATTAATGAATCAGGCTCATAGTACAGAAATCCAAGAAGAACCCCGCACACCACAGCAAGAAGCTGTGATGTGCCAAAAAGAGCAGAGCAAAGAATGTAAAAGTACCACAAATAGAAAAATAAGTGGAGCTAAGCAGAGACCCTGCAAAGTATACTAAACAATCAAACACAAACATTCAATGCAATAAGGAAAGCAATAAGTGCTCAACAAAGCACCCCAAGAGGGGAGGAAGGAGCTATATGTATAACCTAACCGCGAGGAACACAGGGAGACCAGGAGCCTGCACTCTCTGGGGGCAAGCTGCAAAAGCAGGCACTATGAAAATGGCTGCCTAGCGTCAGTTAGGAGGGGGGAGAGGAGGAGTGATCCTGGAACAGAATGCTTCTTATGAGGGAAAGCACCCAGGGGTGGGGGAGGAGCCAGAGGGTAGAGCCTACCTCCTCCTCTGGCATGGACCCCAGGGCAAATGGCCGCCTACACCGCGGCGCCCCACTGCCCAGGTGGTCTATTGGGGATGCGGAGCACTGCCGATGTCTCCCTTACCAGCAGTGAGAAGCCAGGAAGCAGCCTTACCTATCCTGATGTGCCAGCTTTTGCTACGGCTCAATCTCTGGAGCCCGGTCGAAGAAGCTAACCCAGTCGCCCTAGCGTGCGGCCACCGGCGCTGGGGTGGTGGAACGGCAGTGCAGGCTTCCTACAGGACGCCCAGTACTGCCCACTCATTAAAAAATGAAAGTAAAATTAATAAGAGATCATGAACAAAATAGAAGCAGTTAGCACAGCTTCCCTCTGTGCCGAAGCTGCAGGCACCAACAAAAAACTGAAGTGTCGGTGGCTGGGGTATAGGGGGAGGGGGAGCCTGTGCTGTGATGAACAAGTTTAACTATGTGGTGCCCAGACTCCAACCCGACAACCTATACACAGCATAGAGCCTGAGGGCCTGATTCAGAGCCGAACGCTCTGACCAGAGCGCTCGCTCTGAATCAGGGCCCTCCTCCATGAAAATGGAGCGTCCTATGGAAGCTCGCATAGCTGTGGGTGACCACCCACAGCATATGCGAGCGCCCATGATGATGGTCGCAATGGTCTTGACCACCGCGACCATCGGGCTTGCGACGGAGACCCTGCGGTAGGGTATCGCTGCCGCAAGCCCTGGAGTGATTTTGGCTCTATCAGAGCCAAAATCACTCCCACTGACATCACTAGTGATGTCAGTGGGGCCGGCTTCAGACGGTAGGAGTTCCCATGGGAACGCCTCCGTCTGGCAGGCACGCCCCCCAAAGGGGGCGTGCTGTCAATCAACATCGACAGCATGCCCCCTTTGGTGCGAGACCCCGAGCAACGTATTCCTCGTCGCTCGCCGGGTCACGCGCAAGCGCACGACGGAGCTCCCTTCGTCGTGTGCATGCGCAGTGGGGGAACATCGACCCGCTTGCGAGCGTCCAGCGCTCGCGAGCGGGTCTGAATGACCCCCTGAGTACCCTATGGAGGAAGAAGAAATAGTTTTAGCTCATGGAAGACAAAAAACAAAATGCCTCATCCTTTATTACGGTTACATTTATGCTCAATAAAATTTTTCTACTATGGTTGTTTCTTTAATCCTGTAATTTTTTATGATTATTGGTGAACTATTTAATTTTATTTATATTAACTACATCTACATGTATATTATATTGCTTTGATTAGCTGTAGTAACATTTTTCAGTCACTTACATATTTATGATTGCAGCACTCAAACATATTATATATTCGTTTCCCGTTTAGGGAAATTAATGTATGTTATATTCAAAAACATAGTAAAAAATATGAGATATGGTAAGAACTTACCCTTGTTATCTCTATTTCTACGAAGTCCATAGGGTTCCACAGGATACCTTGGGGTATAGGTGTGACGTCAGTCGCTGGGCACCATAGAGTTAAGCTTTTCAGCCTCCCAGGATGCACTAGGGTCCCCCTCCTATACCCCGCCCCCGAGCCAAGGCACCTCAGTTAGTTATCAAGCCATAGGCCGGAGGAGGAGAAGGAAGAGAGAAAAAAGATCTGGACACATACAAGAATCACATTCTCACCAGAGGGAGACGGAAAACCGGTGACCAGAGCAAAGCCCATCTGCAGCACAGGTGCGACAGGGCGGGAGTCCTGTGGAACCCTATGGACTTCGTAGAAATAGAGATAACAAGGGTAAGTTCTTACCATATCTCATATTTTCTACTTCAAGGTCCATAGGGTATCCACAGGATACCTTGGGGATGTCCCAAAGCAGTATCCTTTAAGGGTGGGGACGCTCCTGTGCAGAAAGGAGAATCCGCCGCCCGAAGGAAGCATCCTGAGAGGCGAAGGTGTCAAACCTGTAATACCTCACGAAGGTATGGACAGAGGACCACGTAGCAGCCTTGCAGATCTGAACTGCCGAGGCACCACGTCGAGCTGCCCACGAAGGACCCACAGACCTAGTGGAATGAGCCTTCAGAGAAGGAGGGACCGGTAGGCCTTCATGAAGATAAGCTTCAGAAATAGCCAAACGGATCCAGGCTGCCAAAGTTTGCTTTGAAGCAGGCCAACCCTTTTTACGGAAGCCATAGAGGACAAACAAAGCGTCCGACTTCCTAAACGAAGAAGTGCGGTCAACATAAGTCCTTAAGGCCCGCACAACATCCAAAGAGGCCTCACCCACGGAAAGACCCGATGAGTTAAAGGCCGGAACAACTATTTCCTCGTTAACATGAAACTGGGAAACAACTTTGGGAAGAAACTCGGGCCGAGTGCGGAGCACTGCCCTGTTCCCATAAAAAACCAAGAAAGGGGGTCTACAAGAAAGAGCCCCTAACTCAGAAACACGTCTGGCCGAAGCAATGGCCAGAAGGAAAACAGTCTTAGCGGTTAGCCATTTAAGATCCACTGAGCCCAGTGGTTCAAACGGCGGTCCTTGGAGAGCCCTCAGGACCACAGCCAAATCCCAAGGCGCCACAGGTGGAACAAAGGGCGGCTGAATGCGGAGAACACCCTGCATAAAGGTGCGCACATCCGGGATTGTAGCAATCCTACGGTGAAACCAAACAGACAGGGCCGAAACCTGTACCTTCAAAGAAGCAAGGCGAAGCTTATGATCCAGTCCCGCTTGCAGGAAGGCGAGAATCCGAGACAGACGAAACTCCCGCGGTGCATAACCTCTCGGTCGACACCACTGGAAGAACGTATGCCACACGCGATGGTATATCCTCGCGGAAGACGGTTTCCGAGCTCGTAACATGGTACGCACCACAGAGCTGGAAAACCCCCGGGACCTCAGCATGGCCGTCTCAACAGCCACGCCGTCAAAGACAGCAGAGTCAGGTCCGGGTGAAGGCAAGGACCCTGAGACAGAAGGTCCGGTCGTAGCGGCAACCGCAGAGGACTGTCCACGGACAGACCCTGAAGGTCTGAGAACCAGTGTCGTCTGGGCCACGCGGGAGCTATCAACAGGAGCGTCCCTCCTTCCTGTTTGAATTTCCGGATTACCCGTGGAAGAAGGGAGACCGAAGGGAACAGGTATGCGAACCGGAACGTCCACTGGACGGACAGAGCATCCACCAGAGACGCCCCTTCGTCTCTTGTGCGAGACCCGTACACCGGCAACTTGTTGTTGTGCCGGGACGCCATGAGGTCAATTTCTGGAAGACCCCACCTGTCCACCAGTAGTTGAAAAACGTCCGGGTGCAGGGACCATTCCGCCGGATGAACGTCCTGGCGACTTAGAAAGTCCGCCTCCCAATTTAGCACTCCCGGGATGAAGACCGCTGATATGGCCGGAAGATTGCGCTCCGCCCAAACCAGGATCCGAGAGACCTCTACGAGAGCCGCCCGACTGCGAGTTCCACCTTGCCTGTTTATGTAGGCCACGGTGGTAGCGTTGTCCGACTGGACCTGCACCGGGAGACCCTGGAGAAACCGCTGTGCCTGCTGGAGAGCATTGAAGACCACACGGAGTTCCAAGATATTTATTGGAAGCTCCGCTTCTGTCGGCGTCCACCTGCCCTGGAACAAGTGTGGACCCGAAATTGCTCCCCAGCCCCGAAGACTGGCGTCCGTTGTCAACAGGACCCAATTTGGAACCCAGAACGGACGTCCCTTGTTGAGGTGGGTCGTCTGTAACCACCACGCAAGGGACAGGCGAACCTCCTGGGTGAGCACAATCGTCTGGGACTTCAGAGACTGAGGCAGCCCGTTCCACTTGGACAGGATCAGGTGCTGCAGAGGTCTGGAGTGAAACTGGGCGTATTCCACCATGTCGAACACCGACACCATGGAGCCCAGTAACCTCATCGCCGAGTGTAAGGACACCCGGCGGCTGTGCAGGCAACTGCGCACCCTTGACTGTAAAGCAGAGATCTTGTCCTCCGTCACGAAGATCCTTTGCTGTCCCGAGTCCAATAAGGCTCCAAGATGCAGAATCCTCCGAGACGGGATTAGAGTGGACTTCTGCCAGTTGATTAGCCAGCCGTGCCGTTGCAGCAGTGCAATGGTCAGGTCCAAGTGGCGTAACAGGAGCTCTGGAGATCCTGCCACCAATAACAGGTCGTCCAAATACGGCAACATGCGGACTCCCTGCAGCTGCAGAGAAGCCGCCATGACCGCCATCACCTTGGTGAAAACACGTGGTGCTGTTGCCAGGCCAAAAGGTAACGCCCGAAACTGGAAGTGGTCGCTGCGGATTGCAAACCTGAGGAACTGTTGATGGCGCAAAAGAATAGGGACATCCAGGTAAGCGTCCTGTATGTCCAATGACACCATGTAGTCCCCAGGTTCCAGCGCCAGAATGATGGACCGTAGGGTCTCCATCCGAAACTTCGGGACCCGCAAAGACTTGTTGAGTGCTTTGAGGTTGAGAATCGGACGATATGACCCATTGGGTTTCTGTACCAAAAATAGATTTGAATAGAAACCCTGGCCCCTCTGGGAGAATGGAACAGGCACTATAACTCCAGCCTGGAGCATAGTGTGCAATACCTTCCGCAGCTCCGTAGACTTGTTTCGGTCTGATGGTAGACCCGTGGTGAAGAAGCGAGCCGGGGGTCTGTGCCGGAAGGAGAGGGCGTATCCGTGGGAAACCACCTCCAGAACCCAAGTGTCTGTCGTAGTGGTCGACCAACACTGGGCGAACTGTAGCAGGCGGCCTCCCACCCTGGGATCCCCCAAAGGGAGGCCCGGACCGTCAGGCCGCAGGCTTGTCATCTGGCTTGGGGGCCGGACGTCTGGTACTCCATGCCTGCTTCCGGGACTTGACCGATTTCTTAGGGCCAGCCTGTCGAGGAAACGACTGTGGTTTGGGCCTGCCCTGGGCCCTAGATGACCGAAAGGACGATGGTCCCGAACCAGAAGGAGCAGCGGCCGACGGGAGACAAGCAGATTTGGCTGCCGCCAGCGTGGCCACAATCTTATCCAGATCCGGACCGAAGAGGACTTCTCCGGTAAACGGCAACGCTTCCAGACCTTTCTTGGAATCTGCGTCCGCCTTCCAGGACCGCAGCCACAAGGTGCGACGAGCAGCTACCGCTGCTAAGAAATTCTAGACACCAGAGTACTAATGTCTAGAGCCGCCTCGTTGATGTAGGTGGCCGAATCACGGAGATTGCCAATCAACTCCGCCTGTTCGGCCGGACAGTCGGATTCAAAAGAAGCCTCTAATGAATCCGCCCAGCGCTCCATCGCTCTGGCAACCCAGCAAATGGCCATAGCCGGCCGTGCTGCCCCCCCTGCAAGGGAATAAGCGGACTTCAGGCAGATTTCTACCTTGCGGTCCGTAGCATCCTTAAGGGAGGACATGGATGGCATCGGCAATGTGGCACTACGGACAAGACGGGTCACGAGAGAATCCACCTGTGGAGGGGATTCCCACTTAGCAAAATAATTATCCGCCAACGGATAAGCCACCGCCAGGCGTCTCTGCGGCTGGTATCTTTTGCCAGGTTGTTTCCACGCCTCCTCTAAATGGTCCACCAACTGACCCGAAAGAGGAAAGACTGTGGCATCGCCCTTCACATCTTTGAAAAAGGCATACTTAGATCTAGCAGCTGGGGGAACTTCGTCCTCAATCACCAAGGCTGCGCGGACCGCCCAAATAAGTCCAGGAATATATACTTTGGACTTAGCATCAGCGTCCTTAGTATGGAGAGGTTCCTGATCGTAAGGGTCCAGAATCTCCCCATGATCAGACGTCCCTTCGTCATCCTCATAAGGAGCGGACAGAGACGCCACCGGCCTTTTATGAGGTCGCATCACAGACTCCCCTTGCAACACATCCGACAAGTGCTGTACAGAACTCGTCAGGGAGTTAACCCACGCTGGCTCCTGAGAACCCGGGAGCGGGGAAATAGGGAGACTGTGGGGTACCACCAATTGTCGTGGGAACCCCTGCATGGGTGACGACACCACAGACTGCTGGGACAAACCCATCGGAGTAAACGCGGGCTGCGGAGCTAACTGGCCCACTAAAGCTGTTAACGCCTGAGCGAAACAAGCCCAGGGCGGCTCCTGTACCGGTGCTGTAACCGTAATAGGCCGCGCCATGGACAAACACTGCCGGCAAAGGCCCTCCGCGCTACCCTCCCCCTCCGCTAACGGTACTTTGCACGTGGTACACTGTAGCCGGAGGGGAAAATCACTTTCAGACATGATGGCACCACGTATGTGACCTCTCTCACCAATTAAGTATTAAATAGGCGAGAGACCACCCTGCAGCACCGCACCGCAAGGGCTTTAGCAGAAAGAACAGGGACAGTAATAAAGCTGACAGTTTAGAGAAGAAAAGTTACAGGCAGCGCTAGCACAGTCACATACAATGCAGAGAAATAACAATTCCTGCACTAACAGCGCTGATCACTCAACTACACAGACACAGGGCCTGGTAGGACACAGCGCTGCATACACAGACCTGAGCCACAGCGGAGGAGAGGTATGCGGGGGGACCCAGACCACGATGCTTCCGTCCAGCGCTTCCAGCAGCGTTCACCATGCGTTCTGGAGAAGATGGCCGCCGAGGAGCAGAGAGGAGGCTGGCCTGGGGGAGGAGCGCTGCCACAGGACCAGTTGGCAGCATGCAGAGAGGGCTGTGTGCAGCGGGGGAGGCGCCGGCTGTGAGACAGGGAAGGCGCGCTCCCCTGGCATGCATTTAACCCCTGGGACGCCGCAGCGCTACCGCTCTGCTGCGGTCCGCTGTCCCAGGGGGTAGTGGAAAGCGCAGGTTGGTCGCCTGGCTCCACGCTGCAGCCAGTCCCCAGGGAGCCCCCTGCCTGGGGACTTAGGACCATGTGACCAGCCGGGACCCATCGCGGGACCCCGCTGCTTACCTTTGTCCCCCTTGGATCCGGCCATGGTCCGGAACATCTGGGGTCACCGCTAGCTGTGACCCCAGATGCTCACCAGCATCCCCGGATCGGTACCGGCGGGGGTGTAGGGAAGACAGCATGGACGTCAGGACTGACTGTCCATGCTGTACATCCAGATGTGCAGCCACAGTTGCACTGAAGAAAGCTTCAGGGGCTCTTCTAGCCCCCCACTCCGACAGGTGCACCCGACGCCGTCCGGGCACCAAACTAAACGGAGGTGCCCTGGCTCGGGGGCGGGGTATAGGAGGGGGACCCTAGTGCATCCTGGGAGGCTGAAAAGCTTAACTCTATGGTGCCCAGCGACTGACGTCACACCTATACCCCAAGGTATCCTGTGGATACCCTATGGACCCTGAAGTAGAAATATAAAATCCTTTTGCAGGAGGTGAGCACAGCTATGCTTTTTTTCTCTCCCAGGTTTCAATGTATAAATCTAAATTTCTTGTTTATTATAAGTGCATAATGTTAATGTGCCTGTATGAAGGACAGTAATTAGCATAGGAAATTGAACGTACCGTCTGCTGTTGATATCAGAACACTCATGTCGAGATAGTGGCCAGATATCTTCAAAAAAAAGTTCTCCTTTCTTGTAAGCCAAACGCGCCAGAGGTGTGAGCCAGGAAAAAGTCATAAAAGAGAACAGCCCAGCATTATCTACTGGGTGCTGGTGTCTGGAAAAGTACCAGGGGAGAAAAATTAGATACTAGTGGTGGCATCAAAGATCTGAGAAGCACATATAAAAGATATCTAGCGAGTCTCATGTAAATGGTCTCCAGTTGTTACAACATTTGGTATACAATAATGAAGCAATAATGTCCTATACTTACACAAAGTAATAAATCGCATATGCTTTAAAATAGTCTCTACAATCCCTGAAATATTTTGAGTGGACAAATATGGAAAAGGGAAAACCAAAAAGCGTAAATTGAACTTACTTGGAAGTAATTCGAAAGGGTTTTAGCAGGTGAAGTCCATAGTGGTATTTGGAATTATGGTGGTTCTCACTCAGGATCTGCAAGTGCGAGTGCATTGAGATGTCCAATGGAAGACCCTCTGCTCGCGCAGCAGCCTCCAAAGCATCCTGGCAGTCCACGTGCTTTAAAATGTAATAGCAGAGAAATAATAAAATTTCAACAACAAAAACTAAGCAGCAGCATAACAAGTAACTTCAACAGCTTATACATAGAGCAGTTTAACAAAACAAAAAAACAGGACACCTTTTTCCAAGGATGATGACTAAGAAAATTGCCTAATTTTAAGCATTTAATGTGCATTCTCATTGCCAATTAAACATGCTTTGGTCCATAGTCCGCAAATGATTTGATCAAACGGAGCTCCACACTGACAAGTGTTCACTTCAAGTTAGTTTCAAAAGATGCCTGCAGCGTTCACACAAATTAACGCTTGGTAAAACATTTTGGATATCTATGATAACATTCATACAGAGGTTAAGATTTGAGATTACGATTTGAAAACTCTTAAAAAAAAAACAAACAAAAACAAAACATGCGTAAATGTGTAAACGATGTGTAAACAATCAAGTGAAATTGACCTGCATGTTCAGTCGATGGAGGAGATGATCAAACGACCAGCGGGAGCGCGCATCGTACATCGTTAGAAACAATTACTGCACAATTTGCAAACGATGTTCGAACGATTATCGAACGATTTTATCATTATCGTTCAACTTTATCGTCTAGTGGATACCCCCCTTTACACTACACTCCTGAAGCAAAGGTAATCCTGGACATGGTCAGAAACCCCAGCAATGAGAGCAGACGGATTGGTTTCAAGACCTTTCCAAGCATACATGTATAACTCTTACAGAACATATGTCAGAAGAATATTAGAACAGGACTATAGGTATATTCAGTGTGTGTGCGCACATGTAAAGTTCAGTAAAGGAGAAAAGGATTTTTTTGGTAAAATCCTTTTCTCGGGAGTCTGGTGCCCAGGCTCCAGCTTGTCGCCTAAATATTTTAAGTTCTTTATCTAGCAGCACAGGCTCCCTCTCCCCTATACCCCATCCCCAGCGACCAGTTTTCGTTATCAAGCCCAAGGCAAGGAGCAAGAGGAAGCAGAGGGAAGACGCCTGAAACCCGCATCTGTGGAGGCAAAAACAGGATTTTGGTACTTACCGATAAATCCCTTTCTCCGATTCCATAAGGGACACTGGAGAGCATAGACAGTGGGGAATAGACAGTGCTGAGAGGGAGCTGGCACTTTAATTCTTTAAGTGTGACTAGCTCCTCCCCCTCTATACCCCCCTCCAAGCCTCAGTATTAGAAAAATTGCCCGAGGGGAGCTGACAAAAAACAAAGGGAAGAGGAGGAGGCAAAGCAAGCACACAAAACATAGGAAAAGGTTGAAAAAAAAAAAAAACCGCACCACAACCAGAGACGACAAATCATTGTCCAACAGACATAACATAAAAAGACCCCAACCCTGGCAGGAAGGAACAGCGCAGGGTGGGCGTCCAGTGTCCCCTATGGAATCGGAGAAAGGGATTTATCGGTAAGTATCAAAATCCTGTTTTCTCCTTCATCCACTAGGGGAAACTGGAGAGCATTGACAGTGGGGACGTCCCAGAGCTCCCATTACGGGCGGGAAAGCGCTGAGAACCCTGCAAAACAGAACGGCCAAAGTGCTCTGCAGAGGCCGCAAACATTGCCAGTCTAGAAAAATTTTTTTTAAATAAAAGGAATGTCGGCCAGATGCATATCCGCTCGGCAAAGTAATTACATGAAAAAACCACGCGAGCAGACGCCCACGAGGAACCCACAGAACGAATGCGTTGTAATAGAAGAAAACAAAGTCCACTAGGTGAAGTCATATACACCTGACAGATAGTCAGACGAATCCAGAGGGCCAGTGACTCTGTGGAAGCTGGCCAACCAGGACGAACAGCATCATATACAACAAAGAAAGCTTTCTTCGTATATAGCTGCAGTCCCTACCATATAAAAACGAAGAGCCCTAACAAAATTTAAGGATCCTAAGTAAAATGTTGTGTAAGAAACGGTACCACAATAGCTTTGTTGATGTGGAAAGCCCGAAAACCCCTTATTGAAAGAAAATCCAGTTTAGTACGGAGTTCCACTCTGTCCTCATGAAATATCAAGTATGGAGGACGACAGGATAGAGCACTCAGATCCGACACCCTCCTGGCTGATGCCAGTGTGAGAAAAAGTGTTACCTTCCATGAAGGTATTTGAACTCCAACTAAAAAATGTCGAATAGAGGAGACTGTAATTAAGAAAATACGAGATCCAAATGCCATGAGCCGCTAGAGGAAGAAAAGGGTGGATGCAACTGAATCACACCCTGTAGAAAGTCTGAACCTCCGGTATGCAAGATGCTGAAAAATAAACCTTCAGCAAAACCAACCGCATACCGGCCGAGAAACTTGTTTGCAGAAAAAAATAATAAATAAACACAAAGAACTGTGGCTAGGTTGATTTCCGTAGGAGGAGCCCCTCCACGTTCACACCGCTCAACATAAGTTTTACCATACCGGTGGTAATGCTAAGAATAACTTTCCCTCCTAGCTCTAATCATAGCAGAACTTACCCTGGATGAGATTCCTGTACCTCTGAAAATGGCCCTTATAAGAGCCATGCTATCAAACATAGCTGTTTTGGATAGACTAAAGGAACCTGTAGTACGAGAAATTCTCTGAGGTATAGGCCACGGAACCTCGATTTGCGGAAGCTGGAGGATGAAATACCAAGATCCGCTAGGTAAATCCGGAGATACGAAGGCCTTCACCTTTCTGATGGTGCACCGGTCCTGTAAGTAATGCAATACCAGGTCAATGCGTGGAGTGGACAGAGCAAGCTCTCTTCCATCTCCCTGCTATAAAAATCCATTTAATATATGGCCCCCAGATAGGGGGCGTATCAGATATTAAACTGATAAGAACAGATACTACACTTGATCTTAGCCAAAAGGCCGAGAAGCGATTCCAAGGAAGAAGAGGAATGGAGAGAACAGATAGGCAACTTGAACTGCCACGCTGTTGACAATGCCTCCATAGTCACTGCCTCCGGGTCTCTTGTCTTCGAGCAGTAGAAAGTCAGTTCATGAATTTGACTTGATATCATGAGGTCAACCTGAGGAAGACCCCACCCTAGGCGAAAAAAGACCTACGGGTGTAGAGCCCTGGATGCACGTTCTACCGGCTGAGGAAGTCTGTTCTTCAATTTGCTAGACCTGGAATGAAAATTTACTAGATTGCCATTGCAAACTTTTCCACACAAGTTAGAATCTGGCCAACTTCCTTTAAAATCGCCAGACCTATGCACTGTGATTACTGTACGCCACTGTCATGAAGTTGTACCCCGACTCCACAACAGCAGATCTGCTGTCTAAATAGTGTAAGAAACCGCCGGCTATTCAAATATGTTTTATCAGCAGACTCGCTCCAGTGATACACAGTGGCACTGGAAGTGCTGTTCCTGAAACACCCCTTCACATCCTCTCAGACTTGCATCTGTGGTGAAAAGAGTCCCATTCCCCACTCTGAATGTGTTTAGCTCCAATACCTCCAATAAGAATATCAAGTTCAACCCCCAGAGAAGGGTATCCGAGTTCTGGGACTTAACTTTGCCTATAGGAGAAGGAAAAGATGGGATTCTGCTCAATGAGAGAGGAGGAGTAGTTGAAAAATCTGGCCTCTAATGCCTTGATCCTCTACTCCAGGAGTTGAGTGCAATCATGCACCAATATCAGACAATGTCGAAGGACCGTTCTCATCATGTCCGGAATGGAAGATGCTCTTTCCTGATGAAGGAACCCTCTCTGATGTTGCAGATGAGGCTAGGGAAATACAGCGATCATCCCTGAATATGAGATGGCTCTGAGTTACTGAGACATTTTTCAGTAATTGGACCCTGTAATGAGCCTTCAGCAGAAGATTGTCTAGGTAAGGGATAATCGTGAACTCCTGTATCTGAAGGAGAACAGTCATGACAGCCCTGACCTCTGTGGAAATGAGTTCCAGAAAACGAATCTCAGAATCGCCTGGTGGGGCAGCCATAAAGGCATGTGAAGAAGTCAATGTTGATATCCAGAGATCAACATTCGCCGTTCTCTAGTCTCGCATCAACTAAAGGGACTCTATGTAGAACTGGAAAATCCTTAGGAATAGAGTGATATTCTATCAGTTCAGGGAAGGTCTGACCGAGCGCTAAGGCCTCGGAATCACGCAAAGATTGGAGTAAAAACTAGTCCGGTCTGATGGCTGGGACCTGGTTATCACACTTGTGGATAAAAGTTAGTGTATAGTATGCTGTAAAAACAATACTCCTATTGTTGGAGACTTGGTAAAAGAGCAATGTAGAGGGTGAGACTAAAAAGTCAAGCTTGTATCCTCAAGTGATGAAATCCCAGACCTAATTGTCCGTACAAGACTCCGTCCATACAACTCTGAAGTCCTAAAGAGTCGCTCCCACTGTGGGGACCCCCAGGTAAGAGGAAAACTCATCCTGAACTAAACTTAGTAATGGACTTAACCTCATGTAGAGTAGATGTTATAGAGACTCTACAGCGACCTCCGGAACCAGAGGCAGTTGATGGTCCCCTGAACAACTGGGAACACTAAAGGGCCGAAACAAGGGTCCTGTATAAGGACTTCTAGGGAGAGGAATCGCATACAGGATACGAGAGGAATTACCCCCTGTAGATTACCCTGACAGGGCGCAGTTCAAACTCCTCTCCAATGTCTTTAAAAGACATGACCAATGATCTACTGCAGTGGGATGCTCACATGCTGTACTGCTTTGCATGAATGAGAGAAAGATATATATAAAACCTCCGGGACATCTGAAATTTGTTTATCCGGATGTTCCCTAGCTGACAGAAGCTAATCCAGCTATATTGAAACTGGAAATGCCATAGCAAGTCTAGCGTTCCCGCTAGGCTGTTTTAGCGGGGCGCGGCGCCCTGCCCTCCTTCTGGAAGGCAAAAAGCGCCCTGCCCTCCAGAAGGAGAGCAAAAAGCGCCCTGCCCTAACAGCCTGCGGGAGCCGTCTTCACCCGCAGGTCGCAGTGTCCCGCGGGTGAAGAAATGTGCAGTGACCCGGTCACCCCCGGAGAATAGACGCCGGGTGCATGCGCCCGGCATCTATTCTCACTGTCCTTAGGGCTTGGGGGCTGCCCGGCGTGTCCGTAAGTGCCGGGCACGCCCCCAAGAGTGACGAAAAGGCGACGCGTCTTATAGACACGCCCCTTTCAATGACCACGCTCCCTTCTCGGGCGCGCATAATGACGTGCCCTCTCTAGCTCCGGCGCCCTGCCTCGCGCCGGAGCTAGAGTGAACACTAAAGTCTGTTACCTCCTTTTAAAAAGAAAACTGTGGGACAGGACTAGTGTCCCCCTTTTGTCATACCTGTCGGATTTAAGTATACAGAAGCTGGCATTCCCAGGCAGTCTCCAAGTACTAACCAGGCCTGACCCTGCTTAGCATCCAAGATCAGACGAGATCGGGCTTGTGGCTGTAGAAAATAATTCTCTTTTATAAAATATTTTCAGAATCCCATAGTGGAATTCGGTTTCCCGTCCTATATAACAGGCAATGTAATTACCTGCCTACCAGGGATGTCTCTAGACTCACTGCAAGGAAAAAACATCCATGCATGGAAAAGTTTTTACCGAATCTGACACCTATCAGTACAGAACTGAGCCCTGCGAGTATAAAGGTAAAAACTCCTGTCTATATCAGTCAGTAGAGAGATATATATTCCACTGACAGAATAAGCTCCTTAACGGAGTGTCATATGCGCTACACAATAGGGAGTTAGTGTTGCACAATATTTGTAGGTATGTAGAGACTATTTAAAGAAAGGTAGTAGTGCAGCGCTCATGTGGGAAAGCAGCTCAATTTTTGTTATAAAGATTAGGTACAGGTTATCTTGAGCGCTATGTCGGGATGAAGAGACGCCTTAGCCTCATGATACATACAGACCACACACGCATTAAAATGAAATGAAAAAGGTCAACAGCAGAAAACTGGTATACAGAGAGACAGATGCCCCAATAGCGCTGTTAGCAGTGCCAGAAACGCTAGGCATATAGATACTGAATGCTCTCCTAACCAGCCTAAAACTACATTTCCATTTAGGCTACCAGTTTCACTACAGCAGCATTTATAGATATATATGCGTATAAAGACGTTAGGCAGTTGTAATGGCCGCCAGCATCTTCCAGGGAAGTGCTGGGGCTGCTGAGAGGAAAAGCCAGGGCTCCGGAGCCAAGCTCCGCCCCCCCGCTATGGCGCTTAAATATACTATAAGAGCGCTATTTAGAGATGCCACTCAGTAAGCGGCAATCATCCTCTGATAATAATGAGCTTGTATGAGGCTCTTGCAGCGGGTAATCCGCTGCTTACATTAACACTGTGTGCTCCACGTATTCAGCCACAGCCTGCCGTACTGCTGCCCTGTTATAGCAGCCTTGTCATACCAATAGCCTGGCTATCCCGCTACCCGAGGAGCCAGGATACCTACAGCTGCTGTCTGCTGCTCCGTTAGTCTGAGCAGCCCTGTGCTGTAATGGCCGCCTGTCTTACACCCATAACCTGGCTACCCCGCTACATGGGGAGCCAGGATACTCACAGCCGCTGCCTGCTGCTCCTTTAGTCGGAGTAGCCTTATATCAATAACCTGGCTACCCCGCTACACGGGGAGCCAGGATACTTACAGCCGCTGTCTGCTGTGCTATCATCGTTAGATGTAGAACCTGTGCCTTATCCCTTTGAGCCACATGATCTTTTTGCGCAGAGGGTGGCAGGGCCAGATATTATACCGCCTTTTATACTACTAACCTGACTACCTCGCTACTCGGGGAGCCAGGGTATACTCACAGGTAGCTGCAGTACTGCCGGCGGCGGTAGTGACTGATGGGGGCCGGTATGCGCGCTGCACGCAGCGGCATGTGAAACCCCCTAAAGGAGACGGTGGTCTCAGCAGTCGGGGACCCCAGGCCAAGTGCGTGCCCCAGCAGCTCCATCGTCGCAGACAGGCAGTGCAGCATCTGCCTATCTGGCCTCAATGAATTCTATCTTCAGCACAAAAGTGCTATCTAACTATATTAAAAACCCCTGAGGAGGAGTGTGAAACACATCAGCTCGCCTCGGGCACAAATTAATACTGAGGCTTGGAGGGGGGTATAGAGGGGGAGGAGCTAGTCACACTTCTTAAAGAATTAAAGTGCCAGCTCCCTCTCAGCACCGTCTATACCCCACTGTCTATGCTCTCCAGTGTCCCCTAGTGGATGAAGGAGAAAGGTACTGAACGAATAGAATCTGATGAACATATGAACAGAGAACCACGTGTCTGCTTCACAAAGTTGCTACTGCAGAGGCACCACGCCAAACTGCCCAAAAAACACCCACTGCCCTGGTGGAATGTGCCCGAGCAGGGGGCAGAAGGACAGCCAGGGAACAGGCATGGCGGATAGTCAGTCAGAGCCACCTGCCCTGCTAAGTGGCCGGCCAGCCAGCCCAGTTTGCTTAAGTCACACAAGACGAAAAGCAAATCGTATTTACTCAAGTAACGGGTTCTGTCTGCCACAACATCCAACGTAGCCTGCTCCGTAGAAGCATCGGGTACCTGAAAGAATGGAACCAGGACACAACCTTTGGAAGGTAACCCAGACGTGTCCGAAGGACGACTCGGTCAGGATGGTAAACAAGAAAAGGATAGTGCCAGGACAAAGCTGAAATTCAACACTCTCCGGGCCGAAGCAATCGCGATAAGGAAGACAGTCTTCCATGTAAGCCAGCGAAGGACAACCATAAGGGTTTGAAAGGGGCAGACTAGAGAGAGACAGCAGGACTAGGGACAAGTTCCATGGAGTCATCGGTGGAATATAAAGAGGGTTCATGTGGAAGACCTCCTGCATAAACATCTGCACATCAGGCAAAAGTGCCACATTGCACTGGAAAAGGACAGAAAGAGCAGAAATCTACCTTTGGCAAAAGCACTGGCCCAAATCCAGATCAGTCTGAAGAAAAGACAGGACTTGGAATAGGTGAAAGGACGCCCCCCTTGCATTAAGCATGGTATGGATCACTGATGGGAAGAAACCCTTAGCTCTTAGGACGGATGTCTCAAGAGCCACCCTGTGAAAGCAAGACGGGCCAGATCCAGATGTAAGCAAGGGCCTTGAGATAAGATCCAGCCAGAGAGGGAGAGGCCACATAGCATCGATGGAGAGACTCAGAAGATCACTGCAATAAGCTCTGTGCGACCAATCTGGGGCCACAAGTATCACGGTGCTGCCCTCCAACTTTAACTTGGGGACAATAAGCAGTATCATCGAAATTGGAGGAAAGAGAGAGAGAAGCGTAATTTTCACTAAAACTCTAGGACATCCACCAGGAGGGCTCCTGGATCTCTGGTGAGGGAGCAGTGCCTCGGCAGCTTGTGGTTGTGTCGTGAGGCCATCACTTCGATGTCCAGACAGCCCTAACGGTGAACCAGGAGTTGAAAAACCACTAGATGGAGGGACCACTCACCTAGTGTGCATCCTGAAAGCTGAGAAAGTCTGCCTCCCAATTCTGGACCCCAGGGATATACACCATGGCAACGGATGTAGCATTGTCTGATTGAACCTTCACTGGCAAGTGACAGAGAAGGTCCTTTGCTTGATAGAGAGCTCTGTAAACCACTCTGAGCTCCAGTACTTTGATTAGGAGTTGGCTCTTTGGCCCTGAAACATCTTATGTTACTTCCCCCGAAGACTCACATCGGTGATGAGCAGGACCCAGTCCTGAATCCAAAAAGGGTGGCCATTGTTTAGGTGGGACTCGAGGATGCACCACAAGAAGGAATGACAGACGTCTCGAGGGAGAACAATGGAGTCTTGAGATGCAGGGAGGAGCGGGTCCATCTGGCCAATACCTCCATCTGCAGAGAACAGGAGTGAAACTGGTCATACTCCATTTCGAAGGTGGAAACCATTTTCCCAGGACCTGCATGCACGAATGGATCAAAATTCGATGCGGTCCCAGGAAGGAGCGAATCTTGGCCTGTATGGACTGGATCTTTTCCTTCAGCAGGAACACACGCTGAACACAGCTGTCTATTAATGCTCGAAAGTGTAACATCTCGAGACGGAGCCGTGGTGGATTTCCTCCAATTAATGTTCCACCCGTGGGACTGGAGAGGATCCACAGCGAGGCGGAGATTGAAGAACCTCTGGCGATTTGGCTAAAAGCAGGATATCCAGATGGGCAGTATCCCTACCCCCCTGCGTCTGAGATGTGTTGCCATGACTTTCATGAAAACACGAGGAGCTGTGGAAAGACCAAATGCCTGAAACTGGAAGGGTTCCTACCTTACCACAAACCTGAGGCAACACTAGTGATTGTCCAGGATGGGAATATGCAGTATTATGGAGCGAACACACTATGTGGAATTTCGGAACATGGAAATATCTGTTGAGCGACTTCAGATATAGTATAGGATGGAACAATCAGTCTGGCTTTTGAACAAGAAAAAGGTTGGCGTAAAAGCCTGTGCCTCCTTGAGACGGGGGAACCGGGGCTATAACCCAGGAAGTAAGAAGAGAGCGAATAGACTCTCAGATAGCCCTTGCTTTTCTTGGTTCCACAGGAAAGCCTGTGGAAAAAATAGTGCTGGAGGACATTCCCTAAAAAGAATAGCTTCTTGGGATACTACTCCTCTCACCCAAACATCCGGAGTCATCGATATCAAGGCATTGGAAAAAAATATGAGATATGGTAAGAACTTACCTTTGTTATCTCTATTTCTACGAAGTCCATAGCGTTCCAGGTGATGACGTCAGGCATCGGGCACCATAGAGTTAAGCTTTCAGCCTCCCGAGATGCACTAGGATCCCCCTCCTATACCCCGCCCCCGAGCCAAGGCATCTCAGTTACGTACCAAGCCATAGGCCGGAGGAGAAGGAAGATAGAGAAAAAAAGATCTGGACACACACAAGAATCACATTCTCACCAGAGGGAGATGGAAAAACCGGTGACCAGAGCAAATCCCATCTGCAGCACAGGTGCGACAGGGCGGGAGTCCTGTGGAACCCTATGGACTTCGTAGAAAGAGAGATAACAAGGGTAAGTTCTTACCATATCTCATATTTTCTACTTCAGGGTCCATAGGGTATCCACAGGTTACCTTGGGGGCTGGCCCAAAGCAGTATCCTTCAAGGGTGGGGACGCTCCTGTGCTGAAAGGAGAATCCGCCGCCCGAAGGAAGCATCCTGAGAGGCAAAGGTGTCAAATGCGTAATACCTCACAAAAGGTATGCACAGAGGACCACGTAGCAGCCTTGCAGATCTGGACTGCAGAAGCACCACGTCGAGCTGCCCACGAAGGACCCACAGACCTAGTGGAATGAGCCCTCACAGAAGGTGGAACCGGCAGGCTTTCATGAAGATAAGCTTCAGAAATAGCCATACGGATCCAGGCTGCCAAAGTTTGCTTTGAAGCAGGCCAACCCTTTTTACAGAAGCCATAGAGGACAAACAAGGCGTCCGACTTCCTAAATGAAGAAGTGCGGTCAACATAAGTCCTTAAGGCCCGCACAACATCCAAAGTGGCCTCACCCACTGAAAGACCAGGTGAGTTAAAGGCCGGCACAACGATTTCTTCGTTAATATGAAACCGGGAAACAACTTTGGGAATAAATTCAGGACGAGTGCGCAGCACTACCCTGTTTCCATGAAAAATCAAGAAAGGGGGTCTACAAGAGAGCCCCTAAATCAGAAACACGTCTGGCCGAAGCTATGGCCAGAGGGAAAACAGTCTTAGCTGAGTCCAGTGGTTCAAACGGCGGTCCCTGGAGAGCCCTCAGGACCACAGCCAAGTATCAAGGCGCCACAGGTGGAACAAAAGGCGGCTGAATTCGCAGAACACCTTGCATAAAGATGCGCACATCAGGGATTGTAGCAATCCTACGATGGAACCAGACAGACAGGGCAGAAACCTGCACCTTCAAAGAAGCAAGGCGAAGCCCATGTTCCAGTCCCGCTTGTAGGAAGGCTAGCACTCTAGACAGACGAAATTCCCGAGGTGCATAACCTCTCGGTCGAAACCACTGGAAGAACGTATGCCACACACGATGGTATATTCTCGCGGAAGACTGTTTCCGATCTCTTAGCATGGTTCGCACTACAGAGCTGGAAAAACCCCTGGACCTTAACATGGCCGCCTCAACAGCCACACCGTCAAAGACAGCAGAGTCAGGTCCGGGTGAAGACAGGGACTCTGTGACAGAAGGTCTGGTCGTAGTGGCAACCACGGACAGACCCTGAAGGTCTGAGAACCAGCGCCGTCTGGGCCATGCGGGAGCTATCAACAGGAGCGTCCCTCCTTCCTGTTTGAATTTCCGGATTACCCATGGAAGGGAAAACGGAGGAAACAGATAAGCGAACCGGAACGTCCACCGGACGGACAGAGCGTCCACCAGAGACGCCTTTTCGTATGTTGTGCGAGACCCGTACACCGGCAACTTGTTGTTGTGCCGGGACGCCATGAGGTCGATCTCTGGAAGACCCCACTTGTCCACCAGCAGTTGAAAAACGTCCGGGTGCAGGGACCATTCCCCCGGATGAACGTCCTGGCGACTGAGAAAGTCCGCCTCCCAGTTTAGTACTCCCGGGATGAATACTGCTGATATGGCCGGGAGATTGCGCTCCGCCCATACCAGGATTCGGGACACCTCTACGAGAGCCGCCCGACTTCGGGTTCCTCCCTGCCGAGTTATGTAGGCCACGGTGGTAGCGTTGTCCGACTGGACCTGCACTGGGTGACCTTGGAGAACCCGATGTGCCTGCTGGAGAGCATTGAGTCCACCTGCCCTGGAACAAGTGTGGACCCGAGACTGCTCCCCAGCCCCGAAGACTGGCGTCCGTTGTCAACAGGATCCAATTCGCCACCCAGAACGGACGACCCTTGTTGAGGTGGGTCGTCTGCAACCACCAGGCTAGGGACAGGCGAACCTCCGGAGTGAGCACCATCGTCTGGGATTTTAGAGTCTGAGGCAGTCCATTCCATTTGGACAGGATCAGGTGCTGCAGAGGTCTGGAGTGAAATTGTGCATATTCCACCATGTCGAATACCGACACCATGGAGCCCAGTAACCTCATCGCCGAGTGCAGAGACACCCGGCGGCTCTGCAGACAACTGCGCACCCTCAACTGCAAGGCAGAGATCTTTTCCCCCCGTCACAAAGATCCTTTGCTGTCCGGAGTCCAATAAGGCTCCAAGGTGCAGAATCCGCCGAGACGGGATCAAGGTGGACTTCTGTCAGTTTATTAACCAGCCGTGCCGTTGCAGTACCGCAATGGTCAGGTCCAAGTGGCGTAGAAGGAGCTCAAGAGAAGGTCGACCAACCAGAGATAATTACTCAGACCTGTCAGCTGCCCACCCTAGAATGAACACTAATAACCTAACCATGGTGTGAGGTATACAGGCAGGCAGGAGCCAGTGTCCCTGTCAGCTTCAGCAAGGCAGGAAAATGTCTGCCCAATGATTGTTTGTGTATGAAGTAGCAGCCTTTTTGGCGGGTAGCCTAAAGCTGGGAACACATAAAAAGATGAGATTCAGTCCGTCCCTTGATCCACTGGTAGACATTCGTAGTTCTAGATTTGAAAGCAGTCAACAGAGGGCTTCAAATGCCACAACTTCACTAGAGATGGTGTACATCACTGGCTAGGCTCAGAATTGATTTATGATCCAGTGTACTTCATGCTGTAAGCTTTGGGTAGTGCTCAAATATGTTCACTCCAGTGATATGCATGACTTATTCCATTGTGAAGTCAATGGAGAGCCATTTGTCCAACTTAAAAGCCAAAAGAGGCAGTGTGGCATTAAACTGAACATCTATATTTAACAAAAAACAAAGACACTCATTTGTCTATTTCAACATCAATTGACAGGCATAAATGTGTGATATGTATCAAAGTAGTGAACAGCTTATACATGATGTCCTGTTCCTTAAATAAACATCTGAACAGAAAAAGATAGGGTGATGGTTATAGTCAAATGTAGCATCTAAGTGCCCTTTAAATGATACTTCCCCATAATAAAGCCCAGCACCGAATAATGCTTCCATTTCAAATCTAAATCCACTTAATTACTGTAAAATCCAACTGCGGTTTCTGAAAAACAAAATTAGATCAGCAACCTTCCGGAATATTCAGGACAAAATAGAATCGCACGTACCTCTAAACTACCAATATTGTAGACATCCCATCATTTCAGCAAATAATTTAAATATGTCAAAGAGGCACTTAAATAAAAAGAAAATTTAATTTTGGTTTAAAGCCTAAAATCAAGTAAAATCTTCGAGACCAATAAAAAAAGAGAATCAAGAAAAATATAGAAAAATATGCTTTCATATCATTGGCCAAAAGGTTAAGATGACAACAAAGAATATAGCACATACGTATTTGGAGGCAGACTTGTTTGTCCTGATTGGTTATCTGTTGTATGTACATTATGCCAACATACCATATTCTTTAAATAGGCTTCCATCTCATAATAAGGCTTACTTTGTGATAGAAGCCATGGTCCAAAATAGCCTGCACCACAACATTACCAATTCTTCACTTTGGAACTATCTGCACTGCATTGGCCTTTAGAAGCCATATTTGGGCACTTTCAATTCTCCAGGTAGGACTAGCGTGCATGCAGCGTACATGGATTTCTTATAAAAGTTTTTCAAAAAAAGATTATATTAAAAAAAAAAAAAAAGTTACTGCTAGCACTTCTCATTATTGCAAACCTATTGTAGCAGGCAAAACACATATGCAGTATTAGATTGGTTCATATTTTGATCAAAATGTTTACAGCTTGTAACACAACATCAAGGGCGCTCGCTTTAAAAGTGCCACACTAATGCTGGGTACACACCTAACAGATGCATCTGCAAATCGACTTATCTTTATGTGGGGGATACCCAGCGCTCAACCTTGTATATATGACCAATGTGTCTATCCTGTATGTGTAATAGATGCCAAGAGACAATTGCTAGCGTACACAATATCGATTACGGACACAGTTGAGCGATTGTTTGCCATTGTGCATGCGTACAAGCCGCACTGCACGTGCGCAGCAAATTAATCTGCCCCATAGAGACAGATTCAAATATATATTTCCTTTCGCACACACAATGTTAAAACTCGGAAGATAAATCCGCATTCAAAAAAAATATATATATATTTCAGCTTCCCTTTTCTGCTATGGGAAACACTTTGCAACATCAGATGATGAAGCAAGTCATAAGTTTTATGTAGTAATAGACAAACGCAATCTCCTGCTACCTCAGCAAAAAAAAGCTGCAGCCTTGTAAGTCTATCCCACAAGCCTAGAACATATTCAAATTACCAGAAGTCACTAAATTTATTTAAAAGGATCAGTAAAAAGTATTAACTCCCCTCATCCATTCAGCAAATACATTGCAGAAAGCAAAATAGTTCGCATACATAGTGATTACACAATTTAGTTCTTTCAAGCACAAATTTTAAATAGAAGGGGAAATAATTTGCATAGCAGATGTGCCATTGAGTGAATACAGCTCAACCAGAACTTCACATGGGGTTTGTATGTTACGTGACTGTGTGTACAAGCCCTAAAAGGAATCCACAAGATTTCTACTTGGCCACACTAACTTGAGACTAGTAAGAGTAGATACTGCATTACCTGTTGTGCGCAAAACAGACTATTTACCAATTCTGTCACTGTATTAATAATGACAGGATCACTGTCAATTAGACATTGCATTACTAAAAGAAAGACAAAATAATGTATAAATCTTTTCATCCTTTGAAGTCAACAGGAACAAAAAAAAAATAAAAAAATTATGTAGGTGTTAGCAGTAAACTTTCTAGGCACATACACGCAACCTTCTGTAGTTTGTCCAAAATACTAAGTACTTTACTATGGGGCACTGTAGATCCTAGTTTGCCTTGGAAGCCAACATATGTTGGAGGTTGCAGCTCTGAAAGCTAGAGGACCACGAGTATGCTCGCACTGGCAATTTTACAACAAGTTTGTAAGAAATGTAGTAACATTAAAATTTTCCATAATTACCCCAAAACAAGGTTGTTGGCATGAGGACCAATGTTAGCATGTATTTGTTTTTTTTTCTAGGAGGGTTTGCTGGCCCAAATCTTCTAGGGATTTCAGCCAGGTTGGAACTGAGCACCACTGTTACATGAGGGCTCTACGCTTTAATTTCCCCATTACTGTGTCATCAGCTCAGCCTGGTAGTGGTTTTAGTTACCCATGTACCCCTATTGTTAAAGTGGCCGGTGATATTTTATATATATTTTTCATAGCAGCAGCTGCATTCCAGGAGATGGTAGAACTGAAAGAAAGTGACCTGTCTACTTTGTGTCGTTAATGGATGAGAACTGGGCTGTGCATGGCAGTATTGTTATGGGTTAGAAGATGAAGGCAAGCACAGTGAAATGTTTGCTAGCAGAAAGGATAGGGTGCCCAAACAGTATAAAGTAGTGATGTGAGGATCCTATTAAATAGATTCAGTAATATTGTGGCGTGATTCACGCTTCATACATCAAAACTTTATTTTTATATGTGACCATGTTATCCCTTATTGCATACGAAAACATTTATTGGGAATACTAAAGGAGGAATACAATTTAGCGCACGTTTGTTAAGCTCCCAGGATGAGTGCCTGGAGCTATTCAATTGCCCTCCTTAGGCGCAAGCAAAATTACAGCATGCGGTAACAGCATCACACCCGCCACTTAGTTGCAGTAAACTGCATTTTCCAAATTAAGTCCTAGCATTAGTCAAGGAAAACTGCACCTCCCGACTCAAGCGAGTTTACACGTTGCGGGCAATTGAATAGCTCCGGGGACTCATCCTGGGAGCTTAAACTTGTGCCAAATTGAATTCCATCCCAAGTCAGCAACAGACTTAATAGCTCTGGCAAATGAAGTACCAGATACCGGTAGCTAATATTGCCACACTAACAGAAGGCCAAATTAAATGTGACCCAGATACTGGCGGATTGCCAAAACATCCAGATCACAAGAGGAACAATGATACTGGTTTGCCCAAGGCAGCACACACAGACTCATTAAGCCACACTTACAGAAGGACCTTCAGGGAAGGCCAGCTAAAAAGAGCATCCACTGGCAACCATAAGTCTATTGCTGTTGCCAATATGGAGATGGCTAAACACTCCTACAAAAAAAAAAAAAAAATAGTCCTAGCCATCCTGTTGTACATTAAATTAGTAATTTTACATATTGATCCTTAATTTAAAATACCATTTGCCAAAATTAACTAAAACTGGTCTTTCACAACAGTCACACAGGATGTCTGCAGACACAAGTTTTGTGCTAAATGAGCAGTTTCAATGAGGAAGTGACACAAGGTACAGCCAGCTAATAAAACAGCATTTTGCTGCCAGTTTATTTTTTCTGTCTGGTACAAAAAGGTGATAAGCCAATGAGAAAGCTGTTGTCACAGGGAATTCAGAAAACTCTGACCATTTATTGGGTAAACAGATGAAGGCAGGCAGCCAATGCACTCTGCAGCTGAGAATGTGACAGGGAGGGTTACTGTAAGCAGCCGCAGCCTGTGGCACATTACACAAGTTCCCCAAGGGATGGAAGAAAAAGAAACTGGGTAGGAGTCTATCACAATGCTGAGTCACCATGACAAAAGCAACAGCCAGCATAATGCAACCAATACCTGAAATGGTGTCAACACAGTAACCTCTTCACTGCACTTCATCCAGGGCTTGCAATCCTTTCAAAACCAGACGTGACAATAAAATGGGGCTCATGGAAGACAGACTTAAGTGCCACCCATTAAAATATACAAAAAGCACCCTATACATTATGCACCAGAGACACTTTCAATAAAAGTTGGCTCAGTCCTGACCTGAGAAATAAATAATGCAAGTGGTCTCTGAAGAGATGAAAACTACCTACACTTCCAATAGTGATTTAATTCTCACCTACAATATTCACAGACAGAGCATTAGGTCATGAAACAGAAGACTGGCAGAGAGTGTGAGGCATTTAAGTGAAACTTGCGTGCATTTTACACTTATAAATGCTGAGCTGCAGGAAGGCACAGCTACAAGAAAGCAAGGGACAATACAGTAATGGTGCATACACACGATCAGATTTTTCCTTCAGATATGAACGATAACGATTTAAAAATCGTTCAGTCGTTCATATCTGAAGGAAAATCGTTCATATCTGACATGCCTGAACGATGGACGATCAACGATGCGCGTTCCCGATGGTCAGATAACGATTTCTGACATCTGATGGGTTTGCAGTCAGACTTGGACGATTCCATTCATTTTAATGCAGTCAAAAATCGTTCAATCGTTCAAATCGTTCAGATCGTTTAATCGTTCAATCGTTCATCTGACAAATCTGACAAGTCTGACAAATCTGACCGTGTGTACGCTCCATAACACAATTAAAAATGGAGGGTAACTATATTTTACTGTAAAATATCAATTTAAAAAGGTAACTTGTATTATCTGTATAAATCCCTCACGCTGTGGAAAACATTATATATAGCTGGTGGAAAAGGAATTAGCCAGAAATAGATAAGAGACCACAAAGGCCCCCACACATTCAGACCCCTACAAACAGCTGTGCAACCAAGAAGAGAGAGGGGGAGGTTTCCGGAGGGTTACTCTGTCTGCCAGGAAAAGGAATCCGTTCCAGCATTATTTCTGATTAAACAGAGTAAGAGAAGGGAATAATAGTATAGGTTATTAGGAATGCAAGGGACTCGGGGGGGTTCTGTACACAGAGTGTGAATATTGTGGAGCACTAAAACCAAATGTACTATAACTGCCCATTAAAATTATTTAACAAGACTCTAATAGTAAATATGAAGGGTGAACAATGACGCCTGGCTTGCTTGTATGACAATGACCAAACAAACAGTGAACATTTACTTTATCCATCCTGGTTTCTGAAACAGTCTAGAGAAAAGGTTTCCAGATAAAAGTTCCCATAGAACTATAAACAGTGAAATGTATTACCACACTAACAAACAGTAGTCAATGACAGAAAATGTAATACACAAACTGCCACAAACAACCTACAGGCAGTATTTTAGGGAACAAGTCTGTAAACACAGTACACATAGGAACATTTTGAAAACTTGGGAGACTAAAATACCGAAAAACTTTGTTTTGTTATTTACCAAAACATATTCAGCATAGTCTTCAGTCTAAAGTGAACACTAAATATAAGCGAGAAGTCACCACATTTCCACGCTCTTGTCCAATTTTCAGACAAACCTTAAACTCTATTGAACTCAATGATGCAGACAAAGGTCACAAGACATACAATATCTTATTTGGGGGACAATTCAATGGGTTGTACCTGTCATCTAAACCAGGGTTTGACAAATTTTTCTAAAATCTAGGAGCCAGATCACTGTCCCCCTCAAATATATTACAGGAGTGAGTGAGAAGCACAGCTGTGTGTGTTATGCAACTGTTATACACACTATACTAGTCCACAAAATGGTCGCAATTGAATGGATATAGTAACATGGAGGCCCCCTCACTGCTATGCACAGCTAGCCTGCTCCACCCCCCACACTCCAGTGATAATGGACCACATTTCATATAAACCAATGGTGCCAGAAAGAACAAAACCCCCCTCCCCTCATGGTCACACCACTATCCCTCTGAAGCTGCTCTGCAATCCCTGGCCACGCATAGACCCCATTACCGGGGAGCTCTATGCAGCCAGAGATAGGCGACAGTAGACAGCCGGAACATACAGGAGGATCAGCGTAGACTGAGACAGAAGACAGCAGGGATCATAGCAGGCCAGGATGGAGAGGAGTCAGCGCAGGCTAGGGCGGATACAGACACAGTCACCGCAGGCGACACCCAGCACATGCACTCCTGTGCATGAAATGAACGCTTCAGTATTACAGGCACAAATCTCTGCGGGGGCTGATGAGGATCTGCTTCCTCCCTCACTGCAAAATCTGGTAGCCAGGCAGCAGAATCTGGTAGCCATGGCGACCTGGCCCCTGGGATTTGTCAAGCCCTGATCTAAACTACATGGGAGCCATTTAATTGTTTTGCACAACTTATCGTGTATTTCTGCTCACACCCTCCTGAGGTGAGAGTTCTCTCACCCTTGCACTGAGGTAATTTTTTCCCATTTGCGCTTGCTATATTCCAACATCAAATACTTTTTTTTGTTTTTTCAGAGGGAGCTTCAAATGTTCTGCTAGCCCCCTTCTGGGCATCTATATGAGTAGGTGCCCGACGGAGCAATTGTTTCTCTGTTCGGGCGCCAATTAGTATTTAATGCAGCAAAAAGCACTGGGTTAAGCTGCGCAAAGTGGCTAAACAAGTTTAAAGAAGTGGCTAGGGTCCCCAAACAGCTGTTTGGGTGCCCAAATCAATGGGCTTTGCACACTTCTCGCACCTGAGGAGGCTGCGAGAAGAAATGTATTCGTCCACAGCTTTAGACGTCCGAACGAAGCAAAAAATTTCTCTGTTGGGCGCCTAGTCCTAAAGACGCCCAGCGGGGGCAGTCCAAAAAAATTCAATAGCAGCCTTTGTAGTTTCAGAAAATGCTATCTTTTTATTTATTCTAACACTTAAAAATAACTTTTTTTTTTTTTTTTTTTTGGCAATTTGAGTTTATTTTTTTTATTGAATTTTCAAGAAAGGGAACCAAAACCAAATGTGATTTTTTTTTTCCCCATCTTATAAAACACCACAAAACAAATACAAAACAAAAAAAAAGGTTCTCTTAAATTTTGTTCTCTCGATTTAAACTCTTTGTACAGGTAGTACAGAGCCTTTTTTGTTTGACACAAGATGGGAGGGGGGAGGGGGGAGATATGGGCTTTAGATAACCCTCAACTGTGGAAAATTATTTTTTTTGTGTACTGTTTTAGTTATTGTCTAAGTTTTTAACTAAGGGGGCACTTCATTTGAAAGAGACTACCCTCTTTCAAGACAGTGTACCCCCATTTGATCACAGGTAATCAAAACTACAATAGCTGCTAAGGAGGCCACATCATTTGAAAGAGGGGACACACTTTTTCATATGTGGGTGACCCCACATTTACAGATGTAATTATGGGCCTTGATAGTTGTAAGTGTTGCCCTGTCACCCATATACATGTCTGTTTTCCATAGAGCAGGGTAATATTGCCTGGTTATCACCGGATAGTAACTATTAGTGGGCTTCATAATTTTAAAGTGGCAACTCCTCACTTTCATATGGAATTGGTATGACATGCCGCCGGACATGGTGGGTGTAATACAGACGCCAGAAGGCAGAAGACTAAAGATCCCGACAGGATAAGTATTTTAATTATCCCTAACCCTCACCCCCCCCAACCCTCATTTAGAGGTGCCTAAACCTAATCCCCCCTTCCCCTAGCCTAACCCTCCCGTGGGGGTGCTTAACCCTAAGTCCCCCCCCCGGGAGCCCCTAAACCTACCCCCCCCCCCCCTCGCGGCTGTCTGCTGCAGACGCCCGGCTTACCTATGTTCAGTATGCCAGGCGTCAGGATTTCGGAGGGTGGAAAATGATAGGCGTCGTGATTTCAACGCATATGATTAGTCCCATGCTGGGATTTCACAATTGGGAAGCCGGCGATTGGCATTTCGACCGCCAGCTTCCCGACCGCATACCCTTTCAAATATGCACGAGAACGCTGTCGAAGCTGGAAAATTGGCTGAGACAATATCAGTTTAAAATTGAATCGCGGCGACGCCATCTTGCGACTGGCCGCAAGACGCCATCTTGGAAATGAGATCACAAGACGCCATTTTGCGAATGGCCGCCCAAGCGCCATTTTAGATAAACTCACATTTAAGTACATATGGCGATATTACTATTAGCACCATGCGATTGCATCTTTCATCATTTTTCATATACACAGTAATACGCACAATTGCGCTGTTAACTAGTCGCATATTAGCAAATGCATAAATTCCTATATGAAAACACAGTTTAGTAGTTAAATGCGCACGCACCCGCACCAAGTTAACTAGCGTCTTTATATCAAACCCCGCATACTCACACATTACATATTCACATACAAGGTTTCATAAGCTTTAAGGTACAAGATTCAAGTTGTTCATTTAGTATAAATGCTATGAAATAAAGATTGTTTGGTAACTAAGGTTTTATACATGCTAAGTAAGCCGTGTTTGGTTTTGTACTGATGCGTACTCTTTCCACAGTATTCCGGTAATATCGGTGGGGAGATCGCATCATGCATTCTCAACTTATGGACCGCAGAGACTTCAAGCAACAAAATATATATGATATAAATAACTGCTAGGATTTTGCATGGGGGCGGGAGGGCAGAGACCCCCAGTTATTAGAGGCTGGGTGAGTCTATTTGAACCAGCCTGTTAAACTCTCTGAAACAGATGCTTCCTCCCTGGGAACCAATGACATCAGCAACAAACTTCTCTATTGTCCTGTCTATTTTGGGGGGGTATAAATGTGTGCTCCAACACTGGGTCTTTAGTCTTCGTGCTGAATGCTGATAGACGAGGGGTTTCTTGCTGATGCCTAACATCTGGTCCGGAAGCGCTGCGTATGTATACTGTACTTGGGTCTGTATAATTCCTTTGCGCCGAATTGTATCTGGATCAATAGCGTGTAACTGACTGTACTTTTACTTGAATAATACTTGTGCTTTGGAACCACAGATTCCAGGTCTTAAGTCTTTATTTACTGTATGACTGCGTACGCAAATTAGCATCATCTTTAGAAGGTATAGGCAGGATATTAGAAGGTATAGGAAGGAGTGTATAGAGGTTCTGATCCAGTATCATTAACGCGCATCAACCCGGCATTTTTGGCAGTGTTAGAGAGAAGCATTCACCTTGAAAAAGACGTCAAGAGGACATTGAAACACGTAGGTGCCGCTCCCTAATCTCATTACGTCCTGCGAGAACAGACTGTGGAAGCACTCGCACCATATTCAGAAGAATCAGGACGGAGACACTTGTCTTCTTTACCACAGCACCCGAACAGCTTTAACAGCAGCCTCATAACGCTTCATTATCTACCTGCTGATTCAGATTTATTTTGAAACCTTCCGGACTTCCCCAGTTACACGGAATCCCCAGAGAGGCCTCAACACAACCATCAGTGAGCTCACCGCAGGTCGGGTTGAGCACCGGAGTCAGCAATCCGTGGATGCGGTTTGCCATCACCGCAACAGCCGGACTTTCACCTATCTTTACATGGGACATTATCATCTCGCTAACAGGTAAAGCCTAGCGCTGTGAAATGCTTACACAATACGTGCCTACCTGAAAAACTGCTGATTAAGTGCGCACACTATCACATTCAGTTTGGAACTTTCTCCTAATTAAGGCAGACTTCACTATTGCTACAGTGCTTCAGACTCCAGGACTATTCAATGAATGTAGTGTTCTCTCTAGCTCCGGCGGCAGGCAGGGCGCCGAAACGAGAGAGGGCAATCTTGTGCGCGCCCGAAAAGGGGGCGTGGTTATAAAAAGGGGGCATGTCTATAAGACGCGTCCCCTTTTCGTCATACTTGGGGGCGTGCCCGGCGCTTACGGACATGCCGGGCAGCCCCCAATCGCTGCAGAAAGGGAGAATAGATGTCGGGCGCATGCGCCCGGCATCTATTCTCCGGCGGTGACCGGGTCACCGCATGTTTGTCCACCCGCGGGACACCGAGTCCCGCTGGTGAGAACCACTCCCGCAGGCTGTTAGGGAAGGGCGCTTTTTGCCCTCCTCCTGGAGGGCAGGGTGCTTTTTGCCCTCCAGAAGGAGGGCAGGGCGCCGCGCCCCGCTAAAACAGCCTAGCGGGAATGCTAGAATGTATCATTATTGTATGCTACATTGATTTTACAGTTTACAGTTTTTTTAATTACAGCTGCTACATTTTTTTCTGATATGTGCTTCTTTTTTTTACTATTAAATGTTGCATTCTTACTTGTAACTGAGTGAAATTTACTACAAACCCTCAGATTCTGCGGTTGTTTGTTATTTTAACTAATACCAAAGGTTTAGCTGCAACTGGTAACATATTTTTCTATTTGTACCAAGTTCAGTCATACAATTAATTAACCCAGATAATCTATTACCATTGCAGAGTGTAAAATTTTCTTGTAGGTCAATTACACAGATCACCACAATAGAAAAAAAAAAAAAGTCAGACAAGATAATTGGGAGTCTTAAAACAAAATCAGTGATTCACAATCACATGTATGAATTTCTGCCTCTTATCACTTCATATCTAAATATTACACAGCTCAGTAAAATGGTATACCACTAGCGTACACTGTGTGCTCTAGCGTACACAGTGTACGCTAGAGCATTAACCGGTCACAGAACTGGGGCTAGGAGTAAGTAGAATCCAGTATGCAGCGGCAGGTTTCTACTGGTGTCCATAGCCGCCATGCTGTAAGTGTAAAGGCCCCCACACATCAGAGATTGCTTGCAGCAATCGTGCAATTTGCAATCCATTGTGTATAAAATCTTTCCCTTCTTCAATAGATTGCAGAATTGCCACAATCTATTGAAAAAGGGAAAGATTTTTATACACAATCTATAGCAAATTGCACAATTGCTGCAAGCAATCTCTGATGTATGGGGGCCTTAACCCTCTCCCCCGTCACTGAGGGGATAACAAATGCTAACACTGGCAGCAGTTACATGTCAAATCTCTCTACAAGGCAGACAGAAAGGTTAGATTGTTATTCCCTTTCTAAATTATTCAAATATATCAAGAAGTTCACCACCTCAGCAAGTAGGCCAGATGGTTTTTATATCCGTTATGTAGGCAGAAAACAGAACGTGGGATGTTTGTTTTGGGTATAGACAAGTTTAGCAAGCATAACCCTAATATGGGCGGTCTATCACTATCCTTTACAAAGACTTTTTAAAGCAAGACATATATGGGCTAATCCTGCAGAGTACTAAGTGACAGGATAACACACTAGGGGGGGAATTCAATGGTACGTCCAACTGCGCTCATATCAGCCAGTAACAGTAGTACAGAGTTTACAAGTTTTCCCTCGCTCCTCTAAGGAAATTTGTGATGCCAGTGGGCACCATATGCCGTTCTGGAATGACATTGCATACAACTGAATTGCCCGCTGGTTTGATGAAGATGGACCTCCCCCATGCAGACACACACACACACACACACACACGATTATGGCGGTAATCTGCAAATACATATAACACTGGTACTTATGTGAATACTGTGTTTATACATAACTCATGGAGTTAAAGTATGTAGTGAAACACACACGTTGGGATGTTTCATGAAAATCAGGGGTGTTTTTTTTTTTTTAAACAATACAAACATTCTCCAATGTTCCATGTTTTACAGCATATTCAAACCACTGAACCAACTGCAAAGGCAGAAACAATATACTATTGTTTCAGCAAAACAAAGATCTCAGTGTAAAAGGATACCTATTAAGGCTAACTGTATGTTAGGTAACTATGGGTGGTAAACTATAGCTAACAGAAAAGTGTATAGGGAAACAAATGCTCCCAAGTGACTGGGAGGTAGTCTGTTATTAAATGTCAAACTTGTGAGTGTCACATTTTGTTTTAATATAAACCCCACCCTTCCCAAGTAACCATGACGTATACATTAATACTTAATTCCAATACCATGGGCAGCACAAAGGACTGATTTGGGACATATTTCTAATGCTAAACCTAACAATCCCCCTTTTCTATGTACTACAGTTTTGATAGGAGTGGCTCCACCTAGGGCCCATCACTATACTATAAATTAGTGCTATGATGGGGTTATCTGCATTTGGACTCCCACTGTTTACTCTATTCAACAAAGTCCCAGTACTTCTACTCAGAAGCAAAGTATGCTGGTCAGCTACGATGGTGATGTCTGTCTGCTAAACAGAGAAATCCTAAAGGTGCACATCCACTAGCAGACATGAAAACGATTGCACGATTACGACATTGTAATCGTGTAGTCGTTTGCCAGTCTGTGATGAGCCTGCACTGAATGAGCAGTCGTTCAGTGCAGGCTCATCAATCATCTGCAAACATGTTGAACCTGACGTTATCGTCAGGTTGTCCAGCATGTTTGCACGATGATCGATGTCTAAACGACCAGCAGGCACGCGCATCGCTGGTCGTTTTAGACATTTTTGCAAGCGATTTGCAAACGATTTATGAACGATTGAATGATCGTTATCGCTCAACTTAATCGTTTAGTGAATGGGCACCTTTAAGCAAACTGTTGTGCGATTGCCCACTAAAGGCTGACTCATTTTGAGAGATTGCCTTCCCTAATCCAGTAAACAAACTTTATATTTGCAGGGGCCCAGACCATAATGAAGTAGAGTCCTTGCCAAATAAAGAAAACAGTGGAGGAAACAAGGAAGTATAATCCCGCACAAACTTATAGTTTAGTTAAAAAGGTAGTGTAGTGGTTTGAAAATGGAAAACAGCTTTAATCAAGATAAATCAGAATTTGGCATCGTCACTTGCACAGAGAGCACACTGCACAGCAAAAAGGTGTTGTGCCAAAGGGTCCATGCAGACGATATGTTGCACCACTTAGTTGGTACTAACTATATTGGCCATATGCATTCTGTAAAATTGCAGGTGGCCAAAATTAGCTCATTGTGAAAAGGCACCAAATATATGAGCCATGTAGCCTGAAACACTAACATGCAAAATTACACTACATAGACAAAATTACAGACACCCTTTCTGAAAAGTGTTAGGGTAATTTGGTCATACCCATTGCTAACAGGTGCATAGATTTTAGCATACTGCCATTTAAACTACATAGCCAAACAGTAGAATAGGTTATAAATAAGTGCACAGTGACTTTCAATATGGCATTGTAATAGGACGCCACTTTCCAGACAGTCTGTTTGTACATTTTTTCCCTACTAGTGCTACTTTGGTCAACTGTAAGTGTTCTTATTGTGCAGGGGAAACCACTAGTAGCAGCAACAGCAAAATGATCAGCTATACAAGCTCATAGAATAGGACCGCTGAAGGCATAAGCTTGTAGCGTTTATGCTAGGAAATTTAATGGCAGGGTGGCGATCACAGAGGACAATCATTTTGAAGGGTACATTTTTCATGCAACACTTTGGGGGGAATTCAATTAGGTGCGAGTTTGGTCACACAAGGTGAAATCCACTGCAAATTCGCCTTGCGAATTACTTTTGCAATTCAATTCCAAACTCGCATTTCTTTTTCAGAGTAAATGTGCCTGTTTTTGTTCGCACCACCCCGAGCAGGGAAAACCTGTATTTTAAGGTAAAAATGTCAGGACGTGCTTCAGAACCCCTCCGATTCCCCAGCCCCCTAATGACTAATTATTTTACAATTAGCTTTATGGGGCCAATAATTAAATTTCATTTTTGGGGTGAAAAAAATAAATGGCCATAAATTACCGCAAAATAAGCTTTTTTAGCTAAATAATGCACCCTAAATTTAATGTAAGTATTTATTTCAGAGAAAACTAATTGCTCTCTATCATTTTTTTTACATTATAAAGTTGTCTCAAATTACCCCAAAAGCATCTTTTGTTTCTACTTTTTTTTGCATTTTCCGTTTAATTCCTTTTTAATTAAACGAAATTCTACAGCTTTTTTACATTATTTTTATTTTTTAAATGCACAATTCAGCCATTTGACATCTTTTAAAAAGCATACAATACTCTCCTTATGGCCACTAACAGTCTTCTACATGATTCTGCTAACAAAGTTTTCACTTTATTGGGATCCAGGATGGTCTCCCCATTTTTTCATGCTATTTTCCCTGTTCACTTTTTGGACAAAATTCACACACACTCACTGCGAGTAGTGCAAATTCGCATTTCTAATTGAGTTGTGCATATCTCGGGTGAGCGCATGAAGGCGAAGTGTGCAAGTTTTTCGCCTTTTTCAAACTCTCCTAAGTGAATTCCTCCCTTTGTGTCGCTAAAGATACAATGGGTAGTCAGAGTGCGATGCACAGCACGTGTTAATCGTTTTTATACACATTTGCCCCCAAATTCACAGTAGGTTCCCCAATTTAAAGCATGCCACATAGCAGGGCCCTCAATTAATAGTGAGTCACACTGTAGAAACCCCAGTTCAGAGTATGCCACACAGTAGTGCCCAAAGTATTCCACAAAGTAGGCCCGCCAATTTATTGTTAAAAAGTTTTTATTAATGTGAAATCGCATGGCTCTCAGTGCTGCAAAATCTGTACAGACTACCCAAGCATTACATGAATCAATTAGTGCTAAGCTCTCCACTACTCCCATAGGGGCCACTGACCACCACTCCCTAGCTTTGCCCCTGAGCCGCAGGAGACTCCAGGAGGATCACTAAGGCACTGCAGGGATTGAAAGCAGAGAACAGTTCATGCATAGCTACCCAGCACCGTGGAGAAGCAGAAGTAGAACGTGCTAAGACTGGCACTGTCCCGTTCTACATTGATCTCTGTCTTTTTACTTGCTTGGTGTCTGGCCCGCTTCATGGGCGCTGCGTTGTGGCTAGACAACAGGCCCTTCGCTCCTCCTGTTCCCAGACGCTGTGTCGGCTTGCTCCGGAGAAAGTGCAGGCGCAGAACGCAATCCGGACAGCGCACATATCAATAGTTAATAAATAGGCAAGGTGCGGCACCCCGCTAAAACAGCCTGGCGGGAGCACTAGATAGAAATTATCCATTCTTAGTTGGAAAAACTCACTAGGGATCTCCAAACTAGAAACAATGTCAAAACACAAACTGTTCATCAGGAGCATCACAGATTGGGTTTCCATTGCCAAACAGTAACACACAACCAACGAAGCATACCCCATTGATCTCTGGAGAAACATTTGCTGGAGTAACAAGTCATGCTACAAAACCTGGCAGTCTGATGGATGAATCCAGGGTTTGGAAGAAGCAATGATTCCTGTCTGAATGTGTACGGTCAGCTGTAAGGTTTGGTGGTAGAGAAATAATGGTCTGCGGCTATTTTTCATGGATTGGCCTGAGCCCCTTATTTACTGCTACATCAAATAAGGACAGTCTATAGAATTGTGTACTGCCAATAGTTTGGTGCAGGCCCTTTCTGTTTCAGCAAGTCTGTGCTCCCATGTACAATTCAAGACTCATCAAAAAAAATGGATTTGCCAAGTTTGGTGCGGAAGAGCTTCATTGCTCTGCACATAGCCCTGACCATAACCCCTTCAAATATCTTTTAATTGGAATGCCAGTTGCAAGCTAGGACTTATCGTACAACCTGTGGTGCTAAATGGATGTGAATCCCTACAGCCCTGTTCCAAAATCTAGTGAATGTTGTTACAACAGCAAAAATAAGGGGGTGGGGGGCAACTCCATATTTATGCCTATTTTTGGAATAAGATGATCAACAATCACCCAGAAGTGTTATGTTAAGACCAGTAGCTTTATGGAAAAATAACTCACTTTACATGTCATTTGCATTCTCTGACCATATATGGAGTCACTTGAGCAATGCAGTTTTTTTATGTGGTAAAATAAACCCTCAACTGAATTAACCATTTTAAAGTATTCCAACAATGGTACTACGTGTACAGTATAATCATTTCAAATCCAAATTAACGATATGGCTATATTAAACTGCCATTGGCAGGATTGATACTATTTTAAGAGGTTGTAATTTTGTATATTATGGACTGCCAATTCAAATGTGTGTGATGTGCACCAATCATCAACAAAATGTTCAGCTGTACACACAGCGCCATATTCGGGGCACTCAACATCTCTAGTCTTCTTGTGCACCTCCATTGGGAGCGAGGAAAAACTAGAAATGTTCTAGTATGGCATATGATCAGCGTATTTAATTGAATAGGATTATGAAAACACCCTAAAAACATTGCATTCACAAATGCCACATATTACTATACTCCTTTGTTCCAATACTAAACAGTTAAGGACATGGTCAAAAACCCAGGCTTATGAGCCACTAAACCTAATATACAAATAATCAATAACACGCTGCATATGATACCAAATGTATCCACACTGTGTGGTAGGCAAATTGCTCATGCATTGTGTTTAGCAGAAGACCACAAAATTAACATCTAAGCCAGTGATTCCCAAACTGGGTGCTGTGGCACCCCAGTACTTGCAGTGGTGCAATAAGTTGATCCAGGACCCTCTCAAATTATTTAGTTAATGTGATAGGCAAAACCAATGCTGATAGCTGCCAATAATAAAATATGTAGACAAACAGAAGCGCAATCCTGTCCATCACCACATAACTGAACATAAGGATGACAGGTAAGCACAATCTACTTAATTTTTTATTAAGTTCTCAATAAAAATAAACTTTTGTCCCAGGGGTGCAGTTATTTATTAAAGTTTGGGATATAACAATCGTCTGCTAATCAGATTTGATTTTCAGACCTGCCTGATCAACTTGAAGCACAACTAATTAATCTGGGCACCAAAACCAAAGTGTCTCCATGTACCGGCTTTAAATATACCAGCAACTAATTACATTTACAAAAAAAAAAAAAAAAGAGACTATGTTTTCAAGATCAAATGTAATCAAGTTAAAAAGTTGTAAACAAAAAGGAATATATTTTCCCAAGCACACCATTTCATTCCGCCTTACAGTTTTTCCTCTGTCTGAATTGACCAGTGGCAGAATAATGGCACACTACATGGTAAAGTAATACAAAATTAAACATTCAAAAGTTCTATCAAGGTATAGTAAGAAGAACATTGCAAGATCACTCTTCGGATTACATCCTCCTCATTTTTAAAGTTTCCAGAGACTTTTAAAGGCAAATGACTAAACAGATATATGCTCAATTAAGTGACTAAAAAGGAGACAGATGGTCTGTAATTATCCTGTCAATAATGCTATTTGGGAAATCACTGCGTTATTAGTTTGTTCTTACAGATTACAGAACCCTGTATGTTCTAGTTGGAGTGGCTCTCCCACCCTGTAACAAAGATGTGGGCATACATCTTCCTTTGTACATAAAGTTGTGTAAACACCACGAGGATCGGAATGATATATCATACACATCGTAGAGTTCCAGCTAAGCTGTTTGTGGGGCGCCATGTTCTGCCCCATTTCTGAAGGGCAAATAGCACCCTGCCCTCCGGTGTGGCACTCTGCTTAAACAGTCTGCGGGTGCCGTCCTCACCCACGGGTCGCAGTGTCCCGCGGGTTGAGAAAACTGCGGTGCAGCAGTCACCGCCGGTAAATGGATGCCAGGCCCTTGGGGGCAGCCCGGCAAGTCCATAAGTGCTGGGCACGTCCCCAAGAGTGACGAAAAGGGGACATGTCTTAAAGACACGCCCCCTCTTCATTGCTCACGCCCCTTTTCTGATGCACTCAGATCTGCCCTTTCTGTACGTCCAGCGCCGGACCTGGAGTGAACACTAATGTAGTGTGTACGCCTAATCTGTCGTTCCCACTATTGTTCATTGAATCATCCCATTGGATGTGCTGCACGTCTAATGGGACAATTCAATGAGCGATGCAGTGTAGCTATATGCTGCATTTAATGATACAATGTGCCGTTGTACGGCGGATTGTGCAGTGTATACGGCGTGTGCGAAGTATCGTTACATTGCTCGTCACATCGTACCGTGTAAGGTGTACACCCAGCTTTAGTCAATGATCACAAATGCTAACTTCTACACGGTATTATTTAGAAAGTATTTACCTGCATTGTCAAAGCATATTAAACGCACTAAAATGCTCATAGTCCAAAACATAATGTCACGTGAATGAACATGTACACACACACACACACAAGTATTTGCTATGCATCAATGTAGACTTTGCCTATAATGTTCAGAAAAATTACAATACTGGTAAAAGAAAGAAAAACCATAAAACGGAACAACTTTTAATGTTAACACTCCCTTATACCCCTTTCAGACATACCGAGAATCCTGGGAATTTGGCCTGCCTCAGCCACATTCCCGGGTTGCCGCGTATGTCTGAAAGGTACCTACCCGGGAACACGTTCCCGTGTAGCCGACCCTTCAATCGACCAGGGAATTTCTCGGGACTTATGTCCCGGGAAATCACCCTTGCTTATGTCTGAATGGTGCTACCTGGCATTTACTCCTGGGCTGCACCAAGCAGCTTTTACATTGAGTTGGCAGCGCAGGAGCATCCTATAGAAGGCTCAGCGCTGTTGCTCACCACTCCCACGCCGGCGGCTGTGTACAGAGAACCCCAGCCGGACGCCGGGGACACCCGCCGGCGCTGGAGATCGCCGGCGGGTCTCTGCAACAGTGGGCCGCCCGCACTCCTGCTGGACCACCAGGGCAGATACAAATAATTTATAATAATAAAATGAAGTGATTGGTCGGCTGCCTGCTGCACGATGATGACATCATCAGCGGCTGCCAGAGAGGGGATAGGCTAGGAAGGGCAGAGGAGAGGCAGGTAATATTAAAAACTAAGAAACCCGGCTTATGTCTGTAAAGGGTCTACCTGGGAATTTCTCAGGTAGAAGCTGTAGTGTGAAAGGGGGGTCTCGACCAAATACCCGGGAATTTGCACAGGAGAAATTCCTGGGTCTGAGCAGGAAATTTCCCGGGTCGTATGTCTGAAAGGGGTTTAAGTAAGTCTTTGCCAGGATATATGTGACTACACTTAACACTCCAGTAGTAAGCTTTGGGATGTGTTCTGGATTGTAGTTGCCAAACAGTTGCACACAAAGGCAAATTGAAGAGTTTTGTTTTAAAATGAATCAGTGCGTACCTACCCATAATGCTCTTCTCACTATTGGAGCATAAGCAGAACTAAAATCTATATAATATCTAGGTATATTAATCTAATTTTAAAAGAAACACAAAGCTTCTGCCAAATATTAACATAATTACATTCTAAATTAAATGTAAAGATGCTGATCCTTTGTTTATTTATACTTTAACAAAATATACAATTTTAAAAAGGTAGGTCAACAGCATTTCTAAATACAAAAATAGTTTACATTTATCATAACACTTCAGAGGTATGGATTCAAAACACACTTTAAGAAAGCAGACCTGTGATTTTGTCTTCTGATATTTAAAGTCCTCTTGCTCCTTTTTCTCATCTTGATTGCTTTGTTCCAGAACAGTTCTGTACCCAATGCTGGGTATGACATATTCGACTCCTAAATCTAGATCTTTCATCTCCTCTTAGCATTGAGCGCCTCTAGTGATTCAACGTTCACAAAAGCTTTTTTTAAAAAAGCAAAAAAAAAAAAAGAAATAATCAAAAAACACATTTATACATTTAGGGGCATATGTATCAACGCTTGATGTGAGATAAAATAGTGAAATATATATCACCAATCAGCTTCTAACTTACATTTTGAAGGCTATGTTTAAAAAATTATAGTTAGGAAATGATTAGTTGGCGATATATATCTCACAATTTTATCTCACATCAAGCTTTGATACATATGCTCCTTAGTGTGATTTGTAATAATTGCACAAAAATACACCTAAAATAGAATTTTTTTAAAAAAAACCTTATTCACTCTTAAAAGAATATCTAAATATGTTACAATATAATTTATAGATACATTACTCAATCAATTTGCAAAAAAAAATAAAAAATCTAGATAGTTCACTAAAAACACCAACATGTCTAGACTAGCCTACACAAAGTGAGTAGTTGTTCGAATCCCCTGATTCATGTTAAGGGTAAGTTGATTTCTGTCTGCAATTTTCCATGGGGAAGCGATGACATCACTGGCAGCCCAGATTTTCAAATAAGTAATAAGAAAAAATATAAATGAAGTACTGAATAGAATCAGCTCTAGGAACAGAAGCAGGAAAAAATATCTTCAGCAGCTCAGCTATTTCAGTAGGACACCAAATGGTAGGCTATGGATTAGGAAAGATCAATGCCCCACTGTATATAAAAGGTCATATTTTATAATACAAACCAAGCACAGTCTCACTGGGGTAATGTGTGTCTGTATACTTGTTAGATACACAGCTCATTTCCTAATAAAGGCCCTGCGCGCTTAGCTCAGGTCACCTTGCACTATCCAGATTAATGCTTTAGAAAGGCCACAATAAAACCGGCCACTATAGACACAGACAGGGTGACACTATATACCCTGACAAGAGGGCTGCAGCACAGAGAGGGGCACAGCAATGAGTGTTCCTGCTGCGGGGACAAGTCACCCAGGCAATGCCCTTACCACACATATGCAGGACTTACCTAAGGCTGGTGAGCAGCACAGGGACAGTGCCCTATCCTCAGCTACACTACAGAGAGCCGCCCCCACCTTCCCTGTACAATGAGACAGAGGAGCTGGGGAGACACCACGTACACCCGGGGCGCCCCCTACTGGAAAGATAAAACAAAGACAAAAAAAACAAAAACAAAAAGACGGAAGAAGCAGCAGCAGCTCCTCCATCTGACGGGAGATGCCAACACCTGGGTACCGGCTGCTCTCTCCCAGGGGTTCAGGACTTTGTTCTCATGGATCAAACAAATGGCAAGAGCAGAGTACCAAATGATGGGAGGGGGGGGGGGGGGGGGGGGCAGGTATATGGATGACAATGTGGACTACGGGGAAATCATGCGTGCCGGGTAAGAGGAAAGTCGGACACCCGCAATGTCACCGTAATGGCGGCTCTGATAGGTCGACACACAGTGGGGCGCCCGTTGTATGGGTGTCGGATGACATGGGGTGACGCTTCTGGCACACTCTGGGCTGGTACCGGGGACATGACTGACTGCTCCACTTTCCCTCCGCCCATAGAGAACGCCGAGGGGCGCTGTTACCTGGTGGGGTATGGGCGTAGGGAGCTGGGGCTCGGTGCTATCACAGGCTCCGGTCTTGTCTCTTCCACTGCGGCTCCTCAACTCAGGAAAACAAGCAGCCGGGCTGAGGGGGAGTTCGGGGAGGCAAGCACTGCGCCTGCTCTCTGCTCCTGGGGGCAGGCACCAGTCGGGGGAATTACGGGAGTTGTAGTCCTGCTGACGTATCGCGCATTTAGGAAGAGTCTGTGGAGGGACTTCACCTCCCGGCATGCTCTCGGGTAGAGAGAGGCGTGACAGTACTAGCAAAGAGGGAAGGGGCGTGTTCCGATCGTGTGGCCACGCCCATACGTCAGCGCTGCGGCAGCACCCGGCCTCTGGAACGTTCTGCAGTGACATCACGTTATCGGGGCCATTTTAGGCCTGGGTGTGACTGTGTGGTAAGGTGTACTCGGCGCCTGTCAGTTTCATGTCACATTGTGCCACTGGGTCCCTGCTGCTGCTGAACCTGAGAGACGTTTCACACTAATAAGAGCTGTGTGCGTGTTGTGCCCGGTTGGCAACTGGCAGCTTTATTTGTCCCAGTGACCCAGTCTATAACCTGCTTGACTTTAAAAACAACAACAAAGCACTGTATAGGTGAAGAATAATAATCAGCCACAGCAACTGTATAACAGTAAAGGTGACTATTATATCAGCAGGCCCTGCAGGACTATGTAGCAGCTGTGACCACATAGGAGATTATTCAGAGTTGGGAGCAAAGTAAGGGGAAAAAAAGGCAAATCTGAACTTGGACAAACCATGCTGATATGCAAATAAATACTTTTTGCTATTATGTATGCAGGGTAAATACTGGCAGCTTTTGCACGTAGTCCACCAATGCTGGTGAGCTTTATTTTTATACTACAGTTTGGAGTTCTGCTAGAACATGTCCCTCTCAACTCAGAACCTTTATATGGTTGATTCCCATGCTATAGTGCTATCAATAGCTATATATACCAGCAGCATAAGTGCGTGCCTATGTTACTACCATGATATCCATATTAGACTAGAAGTTACTGTACCAACAGTGATGGTTGTCCTAGATATAAGCGTACTACCAATATTTTCCACACCGGTATACCGTCAGTGGTGAGTGCCTGTTTTATACCAGCAACCAGGGCCGCCATGAGGGGGGGACTACCGAGACTCCAGTCTCGGGCCTGGATACTGGCACAGTCCAGCACTGCTCCCTTAAACAAAAGAGGGTGGCCCACTGGCTGTTATCGCTTGCTGACCTGGTCCCCATTAAGTAAAGCTCTTATGTATTTACTAAGACAATGTAAGTGCAAATTTTGACCAGGAAAAACAGGTGATTTTGAAACTGGAAACATTCAGGGTCACCATCACAGCCTTACGCATACTTGTACAAGCTCTGACCTTACTCAGAAATTGCTAACCTCGTCGCACGCTATGAGTACCCCGGCTGCGTAAGGCATCTCAGTGGATAATTTATGCACGCCCATGCAACACTGTTCAAACACACTGACACGCCTGCATTTCGCTGTCCACCCCCAAATGGCACTTCCTGTCAATCACTCTGTTATGGGTCTGCGTAGTTACTGTGATCACAGTGGTCTGTTCGCACACTGCGATGCATGTGCAGTACGCAACAATTGGCCGATTGCGTGCGGAATTGCAGTTGCTATTGGTAATGAATCAGACCCTATGATATCAATATTATTATCAGTAACAATTTTTCCATTGCACTAAGGTGGCATTAGCTGTGTTGTAGGTAGTCTACTCCTTATGTATGTAAATATTAACATCACATTATTTTATTTATTTTATTAATAGCCTCTTTGACATTTAGCTACCCACTGTGAGAGCAGTGCTGGGAAAGAGATTAAAGTGGTATATATCTCTAAAATCCAATCGTTATTGTTTTCATGGGTTTTGTGCAAACAGTAAAAGAGTGCTTTTGTTGGTTTAACTATCATTGTAAATTTCAACTTATTTACTTAGCTGCACCTTACACACAGCCAGCAGCCATGAACCTGTCAAAACATAAAGGAACAGGATGTGACAACACAAAGGAACATAGCTGTTTCAAACAAAACAGGAGGCTGACAATAAGAAAAACAGATCTTACAAGGAGCTAAATAAAACAACACTGCCACCTGCTGAATACACATAATTCTACCAACCCAGCTAATAATTGGCAATTCTCTTGAGTCGATCGCCGATGCGCTCCTAACCGAGTCGATGGTTAGGCCTGCGCACACGCAGCAGCCGCACTGCGCATGCGCAAGCCCCGGAGCGACAGAGAAACTATCGCACCGGAGCTCGCTACCAAAGGGGCGGCTGTCGATGTTGATCGACAGCTGTGCCCGTTTGGTAGGCGGGCCGGGTGGTGGTTTCCAAAACGGAGGCGTTCCTTTACGAACGCCTACCGTTTTGTGGGCGGCCGCACTGACATCAGTTATGTCAATGGGGAGCTTCCTGCTCCATCAGAGCAGAAAGCTCCCTGGGGCTTACGAGTGCCCAGACCCAACCTTAGGGTCTGGTCGTTTGCCCCGATGGTCGCGATGGTGATCACCATCGCGACCATCTACCTGGTCGGTCGTTAAGCTGTGGGTTGTAACCCACAGCTTAATGATCGACAAGGAGGCGGCCGTTCGGGATGCAAGCGGCCGCCCTGATTCAGTGCGACTGCTTGCAACTAACGACCGCCTCTGAGGTCCTATGTTACACTGTGGCTGGCTATTCATCAGTATTTGGAAGATGCAGGTGCTTGGCAAGGGAAATCACTAATCCTTTGGATGCAGCATTCAATTCAAGTCTTCTGTAAGGATATGTTTGTGCACTTCCTCACTGTCAGACACAGAACATAATTCTGGGTTACAATCTTGCCCATTAATGCTTTGCACCCTGTAGGAAACAGGACCTTTAAATTTGCTCACTGTAGATGGAACTAACTTTGAATCTGCCCCAGAGTCCAGAGGCATAAACAGCAGTAATGAAGATGTCCAGTGCCTGTACCTGTTAGGGAGTGACGAGCGGTGAGGTCAGTGCCTGGGGAGGCACACATGGAGGTGGGTCTGAGTGCTGTGAGCCTGTCTCACCCCCTACTCACTGTAACTCTCCCCTCACTACACTAAGCTGCAGTGTCAATTGATTCTCCTACCTGCATCACTGTGTCTTATCTTGCTGCTACTGTCTGAGCTCCGATCTCCTGACATATCCAAGGTGTCCATCAGTGCTCAAAGAGCTGATAGAGGCATGCTTCTGAAAATGGGGGGGGCGCGTCCCCATACTCCGAGGCATGCCTCTATTAGCTTTCTTTCTGTGCTGCTTACTGCCCGTGGTGTGGCCCCGCCCTCAGCTGTGCAAGCAGTGTTTGACTATACAGAAAGAAGACTGAGCTGTTGCTGCCTCATCTCTCGTCTCCTTGCAGTCCCAGGGAGCTCCACAAAGCTGGTGAGTGTTAACTATAAAAATTATTACAATAAACATAGAAGATGTTTATAAGTTATAAATATCTTCTTTGTATTATTCTAATCATTTTTATATCAAATCTCAGGCGTGCCTATCCTGACTGCACGTCTCTGCTATTAGGAGTCTTTGGCTATATATGGGTTGCTCCTATATTTTCAGCTGTGCCTTTGTTATATCCGTCAGAGGATGCTTGCACTCATGAGTTCATATCCCTTCCTGTGTTACATCCATGAGATGTTTGTATACATGACATCATACTATGATTGGACCTACACTGTGTGATTCTTTGCAAGAGAACAGCATTTAACAATAATTCAGCTTTAAGAACAGAACCGGTACATAATAAGAACCAGGAAGTAACTCCGGCTTCCACCGGAGAGTCTAATACATATAGGGGGTGATTCAGCAGAGGACCCAGTGACAGGGATCACGCAGATTCATGTTTATTTGGAATCTGCACATGCGCCTGACCTGTACTGCGCATGACCTGGACCCCAACCACCCCATTTAGCATTCCAGATCAGATTCCACCCCTCTTTGAAGTTTTTTATCCAAATCCATCCAGTGAAAGGATCAGAATAAGCTCCTCAGGTCAAAGTTCGGTCCAGTGTACACCAACGGGAGGCCCGACCAGTACCCTAACCCCTTAAAACCTGACCAGGATCCAACTGGACCACCTCACATTGCTTTCATCCAAGTCAGTGGATCTGTATTCAATTTGAAAACTAATGATACAACTGTTTTTTCCATTACTTTTTGTTCACGTTATTAAGTTTTATTATGTGATGTCGTACAAATCCATCCAGTGGAAGGCCCAGAACACTCTCTCTGGGTCAAAGTTCTGCCCGGCAAACTCTGCTTATTGAAAATCTGTGCATGCGCCTGACCTGGACCCCAACCACTCCTTTAGGCATCCCAGACCAATTGCCACTCCTCTGGAAAGTTTTCAGCCAAATCCATTTAGTGGAAGACCCAGAACAGCGTCCCTGGGTCAAAGTTCTGCCCAGCATCCCCAAGCCAAAGTTCTGCCCAGTGTACACCAATGGGAGGTCCCACCGGCACCTCAACCCCCTGGTATGTCTTCTGGGATCCAATGTTACCACGCTGTAGTTTTCGTCCAAATTCATACAGTGGAATGTCCAGAACAGGCTCCCCGAGTCAAAGTTCTACCCAGCGTACACCAATGGGAGGTTTGACCGGGACCTCAACCCCCTATTATGTTTACTGGGATCCAATGTTAACACTCTGAAGTTTTCGTCAAAATCCATCTGGTGGAAGGCTCAGAACAGGCTCCCAGGGTCAAAGTTCTGTCCAGCGTACACAAACGGGAAATCCGACCGGCACCCTAACTCCTCTAAAACTTGGCCAGGATCCAACACAATTTTATTATTTATTTTTTTAAAACACATCAGTCATCAATATATCGGACCATCGATGATCAGAACATTGGGATTTTGTATTTCCCCGGTGGCTGCTCTTCCCAGCAGCCACCAAGTATACACTGGGAGGGATGAGGGCTGCTTCATTTACATTTCCACGGCAGCTGCTTCTCTCTGCAGCCACCGGGTGTCACACGTCGCTCCAGAGACCCCAGAATCAGATCCCGTCACCTTTGCGGGCGCTGACCCGCGGTGTCTTCCGGCTCCCGCGCTCTGCGCTGCCTCCTCTCAGGGCGGGTCCCGCTGTTGTCCTCTGATGGGTCCCGCTGCTGTTCTACCTCCACGTCGGCTCCTGCTGACTGCTTGGTCCCCGCTGCTCACATCCAGGAAGCGCTGTCCTCCGGGCCATGGGCGCGGCCATCTTGGATTCGTCCGTGTGACTCCACTACCACCAATGAGGAGCCTTCTCCTCTCAGCCTACCAGCTCCCAGCATCCACTATAAAAGGATCTCCACTGCTGACACAAGTTGCCAGTGCAACAAGTCCCTTAGTCCAACTAAGTGAGCCTCCCCACTGCGCTCTGTAGGTGTTGTCGCCGCTCCAAGTAGCTTCCACGCTACCAGCTTCTCCACACCGCTATCCAGCCACTCCAAGTAGCAACTTCCATGCTACCAGCTTCTCTACGCGGCTATCCAGCCGCTCCAAGGAGCTCCCACGCTACCAGCTTCTCTACACGGCTATCCAGCCACTCCAAGTAGCTTCCACGCTACCAGCTTCTCTACACCGCTATCCAGCCGCTCCAAGTAGCTTCCACGCTACCAGCTTCTCCACACGGCTATCCAGCCGCTCCAAGTAGCTTCCATGCTACCAGCTTCTCCACACGGCTATCCAGCCGCTCCAAGTAGCTTCCACGCTACCAGCTTCTCTACACGGCTAACCAGCCACTCCAAGTAGCTTCCATGCTACCAGCTTCTCTACACGGCTAACCAGCCGCTCCAAGTAGCGTCCACGCTACCACCTCCCCATGGCTATCCATCCGCTCCAAGCAACTACCACGCTATCAGCGTCCCGATATGGCTCCTTAGCTGCACTAAGCTCCTTCCGCATTACCCAAATCCTCTAACAGTCTTCTGCACCCTCTCATGCGGAGAAACTTTATCAAGCCAAGTTTCCTCCAGCGAGCATCTGAGCCGAGTAATACAGGTCCAAGGCCCAGCCCGGGAACACAGCCTCAAAATCCCACGATTGTGACAGTTTGCACTGGCCCAATGGACTCCGCAAGTGGTCAAGGATCTGGGTAGATTCCTCTCAGGATGTGCTATCTCGTTTGGAAAGACATGAGACCTCTCAGGCCCAGTTGATCCAATTCATCCAGGATATCTCCTCACGTCTGGACAACATTCAGTCCTTGCTGGCTCATCCTGCTCCCGTGGGCTCTCAAGCCGCCTCTCCTCCTGTGGTGTCACCTGCTCCTCCGATACCACCTCCTGCTCGTCTTTCTCCTCCAAGCAAGTTCGATGGCAACCCCAAATTATGCAGAGGGTTCTTGAACCAATGCAAAATCCATTTCGAGCTTCAATCCGCCAATTTTTCAACAACTAGAACCAGAATGGCGTACATTATCTCTCTACTCTCTGGTCAAGCACTCGATTGGGCCTCGCCCCTCTGGGAGAAGTCGGATCCTTTGCTCCAATTATTCTGAATTTATTGCCACATTTCGCAGGATTTTTGATGAACCTGGAAGAACCACTTCCGCATCAGCTGATATTCTACGCCTCAGGGCAGCAGGACCGTCGGCCAATATGTCATCCAGTTCTGGACTCTTGCTTCGGAGCTCAACTCATCGCTGCCTTTTGGAGTGGTCTTTCAGAAAGACTCAAAGACGACCTAGCCTCCCGTGACCTTCCTGCCAGTCTGGATAATTTAATCTCTCTCTGCTATAAGGTGGATCTTCGACACAGAGAGCGTACCTTGGAGTGAGGCAGACTTGATCGTGGAAGGCCACGTCCAGCTTCTCGATTACCTTCTCCTCCCGTGGGCGAAGAACCCATGCAGGTCAACCGCTCCCGCTTATCGGCTGAGGAACGTCAGAAAAGGCAGAGACAGAATCTATTTATGTATTGCGGATCTCCTCAACATTTAGTTAAATCCTGCCCCATCCGTCCAGGAAATGCCTCCTAACTTGGAGGTTAAGTTAGTAGTTGCCATCGACTCACGTAGGAAGTCTGATTCCACCATCCAGGCTCATTTAAAGCTTCCTCAAGGTTCCAAAGCTGTATTAGCCCTTCTGGAGTGGCAGAGAACTTTGTCACCACGGACTTTGTCCAGAAACATCAAATTCCCATTGAAGCATTGCCTCGAGTCATCACTTTTACCGCCATCGATGGTAGTATCATTACTAGTGGAACCATCACCCATCATACAACACCACTTAAACTTACCATCGGGGTGTTCCATTCCGAACAACTATCCTTCCTAGTGATTCCCAAAGCCTCTCATTCTTTAGTTCTTGGATTACCCTGACTACAGAGACATTCACCACAAATTGATTGGACAACCATGCAAATAACCTCCTGGGGTTCTAATTGTTTCAAGGGCTGCCTTCAGCGGGTAGTACCTGTTCGATCTTCTGTCCTACACAATTCTACAGACCTGCCCGAATCCTATGTTGGGTTCCTAGACATCTTCAGCAAACAGCGCAGATTTATTACCTCCCCATCGTGATTGGGACTGTCCCATAGATCTGATTCCCGGGAAGAATCCTCCCAGGGGCTGAACCTACCCTCTATCTCTTCCTGAGACTCAAGCCATGTCGGAATACATTGAGGAAAATTTAAGAAAAGGCTTCATTCGACCTTCCACGTCTCCAGCTGGGGCTGGATTTTCCTTCGTAAAAAAAAAAGATGGTGGGCTACGTCCGTGTATTGACTACCGGGGTCTTAATGAAATAACTGTTAAGAATCGCTACACTCTTCCTCTCATAACAGAGTTATTCAATCGAGTCAAGGGAGCCACAGTCTTCACCAAACTCGACCTAAGAGGAGCCTATAATTTAATCCGTATAAGTCCAGGAGACGAATGGAAAACGGCCTTCAACACCAGAGATGGGCACTATGAATACCTCGTTATGCCCTTCGGCATCTGTAATGCCTCGGCTGTCTTCCAGTTTTTCGTCAACAAAATCTTCCGAGATCTTCTATACAAGTGTGTGGTCGTTTACTTGGATGACAACTTGATTTTTTCTCAAGACCTCCAAACTCATCGTTTTCAGGTGAAAGAAGTTCTTCTGAGATTACGGTCCAACCAACTTTTTTGGAAATTAGAAAAATGCCTATTTGAAGTCTCAAGTGTACCATTCCTGGGGTACATCATCTCCGGAACCGGCCTTCAAATGGATCCTTCAAAACTACAAGCCATTCTTGATTGGTCTCTTCCTTCCTCCTTGAAATCCATACAAAGGTTCCTAGGCTTCGCCAGCTATTATCGCAAGTTTGTGAAGGGATTTTCGACACTGGTAGCTCCTATCACAGCCCTCACCCGTAAGGGAGCAAATCCAACTAAATGGTCCATTGAAGCTACCTTTGCATTCCAACTTCTTAAGCAAGCATTTATCTCCGCTCCTGTCTTAAAGCAACCGGATTCTACCCGGCCATTTATCCTGGAAGTGGATGCACCCTCCGAAGGTGTCCATGCAGTACTCTCCCAACGATTTGAAGATGAAAAACTTCATCCCTGCGGTTTCTTTTCTCGGAAGTTCTTGCCAGCAGAAAAAAACTACGCTATCGGAGATCAAGAGCTGCTCGCCATAAAAATGGCACTCGAGGAATGGCGATATCTTCTAGAAGGGGCCCAATACCCCATCACCATTTATACGGATGACAAAAACCTGCTTTACCTTAAGTCTGCAAATTGCTTGAACCCTCGTCAAGCCAGGTGGGCGATGTTTTTCTCAAGATTTAATATTAAACTCTCCTACCGTCCCGGCTCACAAAACCTCAAAGCCGACGCACTCTCTTGTTCCACAAGGAGTGACTCTGATCTACCCATGGTACAGTCTTATCCAATTCTAGATCCAGCTACCTTCGCTTCTACCAAGTTATCTTCAATGCCCCCTGTCGGGAAGACTTTCGTTGCTCCTGAACTCCGCGAGAAGTTACTACAGTGGGCCCATGCTTCTCGGTTCTCTGGTCACTTGGGTATGGATAAAACTCTTGAATTCATCCAGCGGTCCTATTGGTGGCCTTCGATGAAAGGGGACGTTAGGTCCTATGTGTCATCATGCATCATGTGTGCTCAGCACAAAACACCTCGGCAGGCTCCACTTGGACAGCTCCAACCTCTAGCAATTCCATTGAAGCCATGGACCCACTTATCTATGGACTTCATCTCCGATCTTCCTCCATCTCGGGGTCACAACACAGTTTGGGTTATTGTGGACCGATTTTCCAAAATTGTCCATTTCATACCTCTTACTGGGCTTCCATCTGCATCCCTACTCGCCCAGAACTTTATAAAGGAGATCTTCAGACTTCACGGCCTTCCTCAAGAGATCATCTCCGACAGGGGAGTACAGTTCGTGGCGAAGTTCTGGAGGTCACTCTGCTCAGCCCTTCAAGTAAAGTTCAAATTCTCTACCGCATATCATCCCCAGACCAATGGTCAGACCGAAAGGGTCAATCAGGACCTGGAACAGTTCTTGCGCACTTTTATCTCCTCCCAAGATGACTGGATTGAACTTCTCCCTCGGGCCGAATTTGCTCACAACAACCATTATCACACGTCCACCAATTCAACTGCTTTTTTTAAAGTTTTTGGTCATCATCCTTGGGTGCCAGATTTCCCTCTTCTTCCAAAATTGGATGTGCCTGCCGCCAAGATGTCTCTTCAGCGGTTCTCCAACATCGGGGAAAAGGTTTGTTCCTCTCTGACTAAAACCTCAGCTCGGTACAAGAAATTTGCTGACCACAAAAGACGAGCGGTTCCAAGTCTTCAACCTGGAGATATGGTCTGGCTCTCTACTCGAACCCTAAGACTCCGAGTACCCTCGATGAAATTTGCCCCACGTTACATTGGTCCATTTCCAATGGTCAAAGTCCTGAACCCTGTGGCTTACAAGCTAAAGCTTCCTCCATTTCTTCGCATTCCAACTTCATTCCATATTTCTCTTCTAAAACCACTGGTCTTAAACAGATTCCAGAAGGTCCTTCCTAAAGCTTCTAGTGTCCAAACACAGCAAGGAGAGGAGTTCAAAGTTGACACAATATTAGATTCTCCATGTCGATACAACCGTCTTCAATGCCTCATCGACTGGAAAAATTATGGTCCGGAGGAACGAATCTGGATAAACGCTTCGGATGTCCATGTGCCCTGTTTAGTCAAGGCGTTCCATATGAAATTTCCTCATAAACCAAGAAAGTGTCCGATGGCCACTCGTACTGTCACACGTCGCTCCAGAGACCCCAGAATCAGACCACGTCACTTACCTTTGCGGGCGCTGACCCGTGGTGTCATCCGGCTCCCGCACTGTGAGCTGCCTCCTCCTCTCTCAGGGCGGGTCCCGCTGCTGTTCTACCTCCACGCCGGCTCCTGCTGACTGCTTGGTCCCTGCTGCTCACATCCAGGAAGCTCTGTCCTCCGGTTCATGGGCACGGCCATTTTGGATTCGCCCATGTGACTCCACTACCACCAATGAGGAGCCTTCGCCTTCTCACTCAGCCTACCAGGTGCCAGCGTCCACTATAAAAGGATCTCCACTGCTGACACAAGTTGCCAGTGCAACAAGTCCCTTAGTCCAATTAAGTGAGCCTCCCCACTGCGCTCTGTAGGTGTTGTCACCGCTCCAAGTAGCTTCCACGCTACCAGCTTCTCCACACGGCTATCCAGCTGCTCCAAGTAGCTTCCACGCTACCAGCTTCTCCACACGGCTATCCAGCCGCTCCAAGTAGCTTCCACTCTACCAGCTTCTCCACACGGCTATCCAGCCGCTCCAAGTAGCTTCCATGCTACCAGCTCCTCTACACGGCTATCCAGCCGCTCCAAGTAGCTCCCACGCTACCAGCTTCTCTACACGGCTATCCAGCCGCTCCAAGTAGCTTCCACGCTACCAGCTTCTCTACACGGCTATCCAGCCGCTCCAAGTAGCTCCCACGCTACCAGCTTCTCTACACGGCTATCCAGCCGCTCCAAGTAGTTCCCACGCTACAAGCTTCTCCACACGGCTATCCAGCCGCTCCAAGTAGCTTCCACGCTACCAGCTTCTCTACACGGCTAACCAGCCGCTCCAAGTAGCGTCCACGCTACCACCTTCTCGCCACGGCTATCCAGCCGCTCCAAGCAACTACCATGCTATCAACGTCCCGATATGGCTCCTTAGCCGCAGCAAGCTCCTTCCGCATTACCCAAATCCTCTAACAGTCTTCTGCACCCTCTCATGCGGAGAAACTTTATCAAGCCAAGTTTCCTCCAGCGAGCATCTGAGCCGAGTAACACAGGTCCAAGGCCCAGCCCGGGAACACAGCCTCAAAACCCCACGATTGTGACACCGGGTCGGGGTCCTGCTGTGCTGTCCGATTGACAGTGCGGCAGACACTGGGAGAGGCAGTGCCACATTAAGGTCCACATGGGCCTGGAGCTGAAATTTATGAAAGGCTTATTGTGTGCTGCTGTGGCGATGTGACTAGTGATGTGGGGGCATGCCTAGTGTGTAGGTGTGATCTACACGGGGTGTGGCTATCTCCATGGAGGGCATAACTTGCGCCTACCTTTAACCACTTTGTAGTGGAGCTGTAACAAGAAAAAGTTTTTTTATTTTTTGTGAAATGGTGAGAACCGTATGGTCTGCCTTTCCTAGCCTGCTGGAATAGTTTAGCTTAATAAGAAAAAAAGTTCAAAGTTCACTGATTTTGGCATACTTCTATTAGTGTCGATCCCACAACTGTATTTACTACAGTAAACTGTCTATTTAGCTGTTGCCTTTTTTATATATATATAATGGCAATGCTGGCCCAGGGTGGTAACTGTTAATATTTACAGCATCTGTAACAAGGTAGCAACCTGGTAAATTCGAGATTGTTACCTTGTTACAGATGTGGTCAAAATATTGGTCATGTGGTGGTCTGTAAAAATATATCTCCGTAAGGTGGTGAAAAATAAAAATTTTCTATCATGCAGGAAGGGGTGTGTAAGGTATCTGGGATGCACAACATGTGACTATTTGGAAATGGGGGACACTTTTTTACATCCCCTCTCTGGCAAGAATTTCTCTATGTATCTATCTATTTACAGACACCGCCACATAGTACAGTGAAATTCTATGTATCTATTTACAGTCATCGCCACATAATACAGAGAGCATTGCAGTGACTTCCATATAATATAGAATGCAATTCACTGACTACCATATAATACAAATGGCATGCATGTCTCATACTCCAACTGACTTCCTCACATATAAGACTATCTACAACTCTTATCGTACTGCTCTGGACACTGCCAAACAAACATATTTCCAATCTCTTATCTCTGCTCAAGCCTCTAACCCCAAATGACTTTTTAATACATTCTTAGCTCTCCCTTACCCAAACCACCTGCTGCTATCTGTGCGCAAGATTTTGCTTCCTATTTTATGGACAATATTGATGAGATCCGAAATGAAATGGTATGCTCTTCCTCAGCTAGTGACCTGCTCAATTCCCTACCCGAATCCTCTGGCACATTCTCTTTATTTGATCTCACAAATGAAGATGAAGTATCTTCCCTCTTCTCATCCTCCTACTCTATTACCTCTCCTCTAGATCCGATACCCTCACAAATCAGTAAAACTCTGTCTCCTGTGCTTATCCCAACCCTAACTAAAATCTGTAATCTCTCTCTCTCTACTGGCAACTTTCCATCACTGTTCAAGCATGCAGTGATTATTCTGAAATAACAAAACTCTGACCCCAACACTCTCTCAAATTACCGTCCTATCTCCCAGCTCCCATGCCCCTCCAAGCTACTTGAGAGACTTGTCTACACTCGCCTCACACACTTTCTTAACTCACACAACTTATTGGACCCACTTCAGTCTGGCTTCTGTTCCCAACACTCCACAGAGACAGCACTGACTAAGGTAGTAAATGATCTGGTCACTGCCAAGGCTAAAGGCCATTACTCACTCCTAATTCTTCTAGATCTCTCTGCTGCTTTTGACACTGTTGACCACTCTCTTCTCATACAAACACTACAATCCCTAGGTCTTAAGGACACGACTCTTTCTTGGTTCTCTTCCTACTTATCTGATCGCTCTTTTACTGTTCGTTTTTCTGATTCTGCCTCCTCTTCGCTACCTCTGTCAGTTAGAGTACCGCAAGGCTCTGTCTTAGGGCCACTGTTATTCTCAATCTATACCTCCTCTCTTGGCAAACTAATCAGCTCTTTTGGATTTCAGTACCATCTGTATGCGGATGAAACTCAAATTTACCTATCTTCCCCAGATTTATCAACATCAAGACTGGTCTGTGTCACTGAATGTCTTTCTGCCATTTCATCTTGGATGTCATCTCGCCACCTGAAACTTAATATTTCTAAAACAGAATTAATTATATTTCCACCTGCCAATAACAGTTACCAACCTGATCTCTCTATCACTGTTGATAACTCGACAATCCACCCTGCCCCACAAGCTCGCTGCCTTGGTGTCATCCTTGACTCTGAACTGTCCTTTGTTCCCCACATTCAATCTGTCTCAAAATCATGTTACATATATCTAAAAAACATCCAAAATTCCACCATATCTCACACAAGACACTGCAAAATCTCTAATCCGTGCACTTATTATTTCCCACATTGACTATTGCAATAGCCTCCTTACTGGTCTTCCCAAAAACAGGCTGTCGCCATTACAATCAATTTGAATGCAGCTGCAAGGCTTATCTTCCTTGCCAAACATTCATCGTCTGCTGCCCCGCTTTGTCAGTCCCTCCATTGGTTGCCGGTTTTCTGCCGTATTCAATACAAAATACTCTTACTTACACATAAGGCTATTAACCAAACCACACCAACATACATCTCTTCACTCATCTCAAAATATCTCCCTACCCGACCTCTCCGCTCAGCTCAAGATCTGCATCTCTCATGCCCATGCATTACTTGCTCCCACTCACGGTTACAGGACTTTCTTTGGGCTGCACCCACTCTATGGAATGCCATACCACACACAATACCACTTTCTTCTAGTCTCCAATCCTTCAAGCGATCCCTGAAAACTCACCTCTTCAGGCAAGCTTATCAGATCCAAGAAACGCCCACATAACCTTCATAGCTTCCATATCTAATTACATCCCCTTTCACAGTCTACACACAACCTCACACATCGTCTTTCTCTCACATCCTCACGACATTTGGCTGACATTCCGGTGTGAATGGATCATGCAGCCCACCAAGAAACTGCATTCTGGCTGGACAAAAATGCAATATATAGCACCTATCCTTGTGTATCAATGCCTATTTCCCTATAGATTGTAAGCTTGCGAGCAGGGCCTTCCTACCTATATAGCTGTCTGTTATTACCCAGTTTTGTTCTATTAATGTTTACAATGTAAAGCGCAACGGAATATGCTGCGCTATATAAGAAACTGTTAATAAAATAAATAAATGTATCCCCATATGGGTTGGGTATGAAATGCCAACGGCCGGGAAACCATCTGACTAAAATCCGATGCCGCAAGCACAAATGCTGAAGATCCTGACTGGGGCTGTTAAGTACCCTAACCCTCTCCCCCCTAACCCTCCCTAGTGGTGCCTAACCATAACCTCCCCCCGGGGGTGCCTAAACCTAACCCCCCCTCCCCACGCCCTAAACCTAGCCCTCCCGGAGTAGTGCCTAATCCTAACCTTCCCCCCAGGAGTGAAACAACCCTCCCGCGGCTAACATTGTCCGGCTTACCTTCATTCGGGAAGCTGTCTGTCTAGATTCCGGCATCGGGATATAGACGGGCGTCGGGATTTTCGATGCCTGTCTTTAGTCCTGCGTCGGTATTTAGACGCCGGGATTTAGTGAGATGGCTTCCCCGCGATCTGCATTTTGACTCCCCCATATAATACAAATAACATTGCAGTGACTGCCATATAATATAGAGAGCATTGCAGTGACCACCAAATAATGCAGATAATATCGCAGTGACCGCATTATAATACAGAGTAGCAGTACCTGCCATATGATACAAGGTAAATGCTGGCAGATGAAAACGGTCATTCAAACAAGTTGGTTAATTCTATTTGATTTAACCAACTTGTCTAAACAACGGTTTCATCTGTTTTGTAGCGTTTGGGAGCACATGTCCAATTGTCGTTTGCTCACATACATTACCAGATTTTCACTCCAAACAGCCATCTAGTTGGCTGGTTGGAAAGATGATCTTTAAATGCAGGGCCATATATTAAGAGAGGAGGGTACCCATGTTCAATCTAGCGGACTCATGCTGAACGCAGATTCCTGATAGCTGGGCTGTGTGATCGGACGCAGATCGGCAGCAGACTGTCATTGGTTGTCAGTTTGCTGCTTTTTATGGGGGAAGGGGATGATGATGGCCTCCATTTTCCAAAACGGAGCCGTATCGCTGCCGTTGAGGAGGAAAGAGGCCAGGCCAGGATCTCCGTCTGTAGACGGAGATCTCTTGGCCTCTATTGGACATCTGCGATGGCCGGCCTGCATGAACGGCAAAGGTTCATGCAGATGGTCCAATGCTACGTCCGTAGACACAACTCAGATCATTAATGCATGCAGGAGGTATGACACCTCCCTGCTGAATTAACAATAGCAAGGATGGAATTGCAAATCTCCTTGCGTGTAGCTTTGCAATTCCATCCAGTGCTGAATCACCCACTAAGTCCAGGCCCATTTCACACTAGCCGGCAGCAAAAATAGTGTGCACTAGTAGACCCTGGGCAACTAAATAAGGAACAATTAAGGAGCATCTTGCTCCTGGAGCAAATCATGCTGTTATGCAAGAGGTGCAAATGCATTCGTGTTTTTTTTTGCATGCAGAGAAAATACTGTCTGCTTTTGCATGTATACAAAATACTATTGTTTTGGGTTCTTTCCCAAAATACATTATTCCTCTTGCATTTTCATCACCTATAGCTATTAGTCTTGTTACATTATTACCATACATAGAATTATTTCTACACAGGTAGTGAATTGTGATTGCTTTCTTCTTTTATTGAGGATTATTTCTTACTGTGCGGTTATTCTGCACTTTTGGTTCTCATGTTTTTGCCAGATTTACACAGAAATTTAGAATTAAGATAGCTAACACTTTTTTTAATCTGCTCCACATGGTATTGCCAAATTGCTAATTTTTTGTTCCTATAATAGGGTTGCAGCCATCTGGGATTCCCTTGGACAGTCCAGAAATCAGAAGCTTTGTCCAGAGGGTTACTAATCCCGATTGGGCAGTGTCCAAAAACCTTCTGAACAGGGAGAGATGGACTAACCCGGAAGTCTGCCTTTTTAAACGGAAGTGCCTGCATTCTATAAAGTGCCAGAATGATCTGAACAGAATGCAGCTCCTGCCTGCTTTGTCTACGCAGAGAACTCATGGAACTTCTCAACACCTCCATGATGTTTCCCCGCCTGCCATGCAGAAAGAAATGCTGCTACTGTTCTGAGTATACACTGCAGTGCCTACCTTGACTGACTTAGCTGTAACTGCTAAGTAAGTTATACCTGTACATTTCATGACTCAGAGCCAGAGGATGTTTTTCAATCAAATCAACTGTTTGAATTTGACTTCAAAGTGAACTTTCAGTGGTGAAGCAGGTAAGCCAAGTCAAAGGTATATGGAGGCTCTGGGTTGGCATGTAACTGCATGAGGTGGCTCTGAATCATATATAGGGCCAGGAGGTGTCTCTAAGTCATATATAAGGTTTTGGCTGGCATATAAGGGCATTAAAGTGCTCTGAACTGACATATAAAGAAGCAATAGGGGAATTGGAATACAAAGGGTCATGTGGTGGCTCGTGGCATATATGGGCATGTGGAGATGATGGCATATAAATGGGCATGTGGAGGCCAAAATTAGAGAAACTTTACCTAAACACCAATTCTCTGCATATCAAATACTGTGGTTTTGGACACCCTCTTTCCATGTCTCCCCTGCCCTCTGTCAGAACTTGATTGGAGTTTGGATCAGGAGTGGACACAGGAGTAGTACGTGGGGCCGTTTGTTGGTATTGAAAAGATGCCGGCCTTAATGGGATGTGTTTCATGAATGGAGGCAGGTGCAGGAGGTACAAACTGTGGCAACCGAGGGAGGCAAGGTATGTCGGACACTGGAGCCGGAGCTGGAGGCGTCCAAGGACACAGAACCCTCAGGGATGGCAGGATCCTCTATAGGGCAGGCGACTGGAGCATGCAATCCGGACAGGAGTCAGAGGTGGAACGAACTGGAACACGGACTGAGAGTTAGCAGGTTCCCCACGACAGACTGCAGCAATGCAAACAAGGGAGCTCAGGAACTAGCACACAGCTAAGCTGTGTAGAACATGGCACTGGCAACTAAAGAGCCTCTTGATAACTATTTAATACCCTCAGGTAGTGCAGGATAGGTTGCTAGCCCTCCAGCCCAAGCTGTAAGCTGATTGGTCCAATTTAGACATGTGACCTGGATCCAAGATGGCGACGCCCATTGGTCAGCAGCACTGCTCAGGAATGCACAGCCTGCTGTTCAGCCAGCCACTACACCTGATCTCCAGGACCAGGATCACCTCCAGAAGCCAGGATACCTGCAGGAAGGACCATGCCAGAGCGCCCTTAGAGGTAAGGTCCGCGCCGCTCGTGAGCCTGCATCCTGGTCGTGACACCCTCCCAAGCAGGAAAATTGAAAAGGAAATAACCCTTCCTGATATTGGTCTTCAGCTGATGTCACCCAAGTATATGGTTTGGCTAAATTGGATAATCACTAAAGGCCCTCATACATCTGCCATCAGGTCTCGGCGATTGTGCAATGGATCGAAAACACCGTTCCGCCGGTCGGAATTTCCGACCGACGGCCATCGATGTTTCACGATCCATCGGAGGATCGGTGAAATTATACATGTTAAATTTCACAGATTTGCAAATCACAATCATATTTTGATATGTGACATCGCAGGACCACAAGATTACGCCGATCCGTCGCAGATGTATGGGGGCCTTTAGTCAGTTTAATAATGTTTATAGAGTGATACAAATGGCTATCGAGTACTTTTTGTTGTTTAGATGGTTGTTCTTTTTGCAGACTATGCACACATGAGTGATGTGAATTTTGTATTACTAATTTTTCCTTTGGTGTCTGTCTTTTGGAGTAAGTGTGATAAACAAACATAAAGAACTTTGAGAACTGTTTGTGAAAGAAAACCACTCTAATTAGATATTGAAAGAATGAAATCAGAACCATATCAATTAATCAATAAATTGAAAAAAGAAACTCTTTTGTTCTTCTCTGCCACCAGCAATTACATCATTCAATGAAAAGTACAGTTAATTCTCAGAAATATTTTGCTGAAATCACTAACAAGGATGAAGGTTTAACAATACACTGGGCCTGATTCAGCATGGATCACAACTGCGTAATCGCACACAATGAGTCTGCAAAAATATGTTAATGTCTGCCACCACTCAGTCAGCACAGAGACACCCACTACTGCCTTCTCACATCCATAATATCTTGTAGTCCTGCGTATACATTTGTAACATCGGAGAAAATCGGGCCCTCATGCACAATTATAGCAGTTCTGACCTGTCTCAGATTTTGCAAGTCTCATCACACGCATTGAGTATTCAGGCTTGTCGAAGCCGGATAATTGGCTGAGACAGGATCGGTGTAAAATTAGATTGGGGCGACGCCATTTTGCGAATGGCAATGAGAAGTAATTTTGCAACTGGCCGCCCAGCGCCATTTTAGTGAAACTCGCCATCATAAGTACATACGGCGATGCTATTATGTAGCGTTGTGCAATTCCCACGCAATAGAAAGAAGTTAAAGGTCCTCAACATTCAAATACAGACAGTCATTAAAACATATAAAATGATTATTCCTGCAAAACACGTACCATGGTGTACTCCACAAAACACATAGTCGCACAATGCTAACTAGCGTCTTTTCCCATTTCCCCAATACTTACACACTGCACACTTACATAAAAGGTTCCCTAGCATTAAAGTGCAATATACAAGGTTTATGCAGTAATTATTTATGTTGTGTAATAAAGGTTATTTGATATCTAAGGTTTAGTACATGGTAAGCAGACCATGTTTGGTGTTGTACTGATCCACTGTGTCTCCACAGATTTCCGGTATCATCGGTGAGAAGATTGCAACATTCGTCTGCAAACTATGGACTGTAGAGAGTTAAAACACTAAAATGTACTCTGTAATGTTAGAAGCTTAGATTAGCATGCAGCAGGAAAAAGGACACAAAGGGTTGTTAGAGGCTGTTTGTGTCCATTCGAATTGACCTATGAACTATCCTGTAACAAAAGCACCTTTAAGAAGAACCAATGGAATCAAGTCAAACTTGTCTATTGTATTGCCTGTCCCTGTAAGAGTATATATGTGCGCTCTCTGACCCCAGTTTTCAGTCTTCTTGCTGTGATGTTGAAGGAGGTTTCTAATGCTGATGCCGGTATCTGGGCCCAGAGCGCATGCATATATAACAACTGTACCTTGGGTCTGTGTGATTTATTTGCTCTAATTGTCTTTAGATCACAGCTTGTAACCATCTGTTTTTATATTGAATAATAACTTTTTGTGCTTTGGAACCACATTCAAAGTCTGAAAGCATTTACTTACTGTGCGACTCATTACGCTCAATAGCGACAATTTTAGAAGGTATAGACAGGATTGCATAGAGGTTTTAATTAGGTATCCATAGGCTGCGTAGGCAATTGTAGTGGCTAACTTATGCACGCCCATGAAACGTCGTTCAAACAGACAGGCACAGCTGTGTTTCTGCAACCACTTCCCCGTCACCACCCCTAAAACGCTCACAGCCTGTCACTCACTCTGCGATGGCTTCCAAAGTACGTATGTAATTGCAGTGCGATCGCCTCACACGCGTGGTGCATGTGCAGTATGCAACAATCGGCTGATCTGCGTATGCGGTTGCAATTGCGATCCATGCTGAATCAGGCCTACTGTTCGCAGAAGCGGTTAACAATGGAGTTATAAAGGCTTCTACACCACAAATGCAAAATAGAAATTTGGCAAGTGTGACTTAGAAGTGTATGAAAACTTTTTATGTCGCTATGTACAAGAAAATGTATCTAGATAATGCAGCAATGCAGTGACTCAGGGCATGCTGCCAATGCAACTGAACAGCCAGATGCAGTGCAGTCACTTAATGCCTGCACAGATATTGAGAGTGGTCACTAGCCGAATGCATTTATGTATCTGCAGTGGTTGGGGAAAAAAACAAACAGGTGCCAAATTTATAGTAAATCAGATAAATTGACTGGTATTGCTGTCTCCTAATGTAAATGCCATTGATCATCCATTCCTTTTGCTGGAGGTGATTTAAGTCAGAACCCCCTCAGAATGAACTGCTGCAGTGACAGTTTGACATACCATTTTGCATTTTGTTCTATCAGAGCTGTAACTAGACTTTTTGGTACCCTGTGCCAGAAAGCGCATTGGCACCCCCCTATTTTTCAAATGGGGACAAAATGCACCCGAAAAAGGGGCATGGCCTCATGGGGAAGGGCAAGGGAAGAGATAGGGGAGGCCAGGAGATGCTGGGGATAAGAGAAGAGGAAGCTACAAGTGAGAATGATTATAAACAGAAAAATGACATGCCCAAACAGCGCCCTCTGCCCTGCAGTGCCCTGTACGGTGGCACAGCTTGCACTACCCTAGTTACGGCCCTGTGTTCTATGGTAATAGGTTGTGCTTGTTGTGGTTATTGTGGCTGATTTATTTGCAAGCAATTTTGCCTTTTTGTGTTGAATGCTCTGAACTAACTGTGGATTTCTACCTTTATTCAAAGTTGTCCCCATCTATACGGCCGCAATTCCCCAATCCATCTACTTATGAAGAAAATAGCCATCATCATTATTAGTGCTTAATTGCACCAATCCTATACCTGGTGCAAGAGATCCGTCTGAAATCAGGCAGATCTGTGCCATGCTTGCCTACTTTTGAAAAAGCATTTCAGGGAGATTGTGAAAGCAACACCTATGAGCGTGGCGGTAAAGTGGACGTGTACTGCTACATCTGACAGGTGTGTCATAAAATTGAGTTTCAGCCAAATGTAAATGAGCCCCAAAGCAGTTAGTAAGAGCTACTTGTTCATGAAAACACACTGATACTTTTCAGAAAATGCAGGTAGCCATAGGGATCAATGCAGGTAGCCATTGTGCCTTATAACCAATGCAGAGAAATGATACTAATGATCCCATTTGAATGTATAAATCTATAGGGGTTTTTATATAACAGCTACATATGGGAGTAAGGTGCAATCGAAGATTGCTAGACTTTTCAGGGAGCCAGGGAGATTGCTACTATTTCAGGGAGTCTCCCTGACAATGAGGGAGAGTTGGCAAGTATGATCTGTGCATACACTCATCTTCAAATAACCCACGTCTATCTATACAGCCAAGGAACACGTGCGAATGCCTAGTTGATGCCAACTTACACCCACTCACCCAGAAGTTGAGATGTGTACAACTCAGAAACATATGCAGGCTCTGACACATGCAAAGTTTCTAAAAATTGCTAAATCCATGCAACACAGATAGGCTCACAAAAGCAATCAGGCCCATTGTGTCAGGATGCAGCCTGGGATTGGCCTTTACTCACCACTGAACTGGTGTCTTTAGGCTCCGAGGCATTCAGGCGCCAGTTGTAGTAATGAGTTATGGCTGAGTATTCTCCCCGAGGCCTGCTAGGGCTTCCATTCATGCATCATGGTTCCTGTGGTAGCAGGCATGGGCGCAGCCATGTTAGTTCATCTCACCTGATCAGTCTCCTCCAATGGCAGTGCTGTGATCTGTCAGCTTATCTCATGATCCAGTGACCAACTGCCTAGGGGTATTTAGGTCTGACTCCTGCAACAGGAAGTTGCCTGATCAACTTTGCTGTTCCATTGATTACTATGCTCTCTGGTGGTTTCCAAGTAGAATCTACAGTTTGTTGTTGCAGCCCTCACACTGATGCTACTTATATTATCTTCTATGCTAATTCCCAGCGTGTTACTTCAGCTTTCACAGAACTCCAGTGTTTCTTGTAATCCCTGTGTTGTCTATTAGTGTGCTGCTGAGCTCTCTAATCACCTCCCTGTGTTCTTGTGGTGTCAGCTTTCGTGCTAGTTAGCTTCCAGCTGGAGCTCTAGCTATTCCCAGTACATACCCGTTTCCATTTCCTCTGTGTTTTTCTGTGCAAATCAGCACCTGGACCTCAGTACATTTTGCTGTATTCGCAAGCATTCTCAAGTTTATTACCAGTGTTCTAGTATTAAGTTAATCACCAGTGTTCTAGTGTTAAGTTCATCACCAGTGTTCAAGTATTCCGTTCATCACCAGTGTTCAAGTATTCCATTCATCACCAGTGTTCTAGTATTTAGTTCATCCCCAGTGTTCATTACCAGTGTTCAAGCATTCTCAAGTTCATCTCCAGTGTTCAAGTATTCCGTTCATCATCAGTGTTCTAGTATTTTGTTCATCACCAGTGTTCAAGTATTCCATTCATCACCAGTGTTCAAGTATTCAGTTTATCACCAGTGTTCAAGTATTTAGTTCATCACCAGTGTGCTTTAGTATTAGTTTAAATTCTATTCATTTAATATAAAGTAGATCTTCTGTCACTCCCAGGTACCTGTCCAGAGGGCCGCGACCTGCTCACTTGGTGTCGCGAAACCCAAATCCAGATTGGAGGGGTCACTGGAGAAAACCACCAAGTGAGTTAGACTCCGCGCCTCTGGACAGGTCTAGCCAAACCTGGGTTTGGCAGCAATTAGAAGACTTTGTCATTGTCTTCCCATCATTTACCCCACAGGTTAACCTAACCCGCTGGTTCTCAACCTCAACAGAGGTCTTCCTAGTACCTGAGTGTGACACATTGTGTACAAATTAATTGTAACCAGGCAGAGAAAATTGACCTCAACACCAGTTCTCTGAATATCAAATACTCTGCTCCTCTTATTTAGTGGTGTTAAACCACGAGGAAGCCTTCAATCACACAAGTGGAAAATATAAAATAGAGGGCTGTTTTTTGCTCCATTGGTCAATAGTATATAATGTTTCAGGAGCTACAGTACATTGTGTTACAAGTCGCGGCCACGACTAGTCTCTGGCACTTTGCCTTCTCATGATGCTGTGGTTCCGGTTCCCTCAGTTGCTAGGCGATCTGCACACCTCAGGCGGTAGGTAACATGTTATCCATTGCACAGCATGATTGGTTGGTCTTCCTATTTGAACACACTGGCCTTTTGCCGCCTCGCCGACTATAGTGTTCCTGTAGGTCTTCTTGGCTCAGCTTCAACGACAGCATTCTGTATCACTTAGTGGAAGGGTATTCCAGCGGTGTTACCTTGTTATTGGCTCTCCAGCCTCTCCAACGGCTCCTTAGCCGCATCAACAGTGTCCATGCTGCCTATGGCTCCCTAGCCACACCAGCAGCATCCGTGCTGCCACCAGCTCTCAAAGCCATACCATTGTTCATTTACTAGTCCACAACATTGTGTAAACAACTTTTGTGAACATAGTACACTAATTTGTACACCAACTTGTTTACCAATTCTTAAGGACACAGTACACTAACTTGTACACCAACTCTTAAGGACGCAGTACACCAATTTGTACTTTAACTTGTTCACAAACTAGTACTCAAACTTGTGTACTGGCTTTCAAAGCCACATCGGTAATTACTCACTTCTGCATCCGGCACCGAGCCACACCATCGGCTCTCTAAATCGCATCAACTGTGTACAAGCTTCTGTAACCAGCTGCAAGCCGCACCATCGGCTCTCAAAGCCGCATCGGTTGTTACTCACTTCTACATCCGTCTACGAGCCGCACCATCGGCTCTTTAAGCTGCTTCAACTGTGTACAAGCTTCTGTAACCAGCTCCAAGCCGCACCATTGGCTTTCTGTAGCTGACCCTCTTTGCGAAGGTACATTTTTACAAAGAACCTTATAACGGGCAATTGCAGTACTTCTAATGGGAGATGTTCAAATGCAAGTGTGGTCAGACCATGAACAGGGCATAATTGGAACTTAACAAGCTATAGCAGTGTTTCCCAACCTCTCTCATGGCACACTACAGCCCAGGTTTTAAGGTTAGCCATATTTGAGCATGTGATTTAATTTGTACCCCTAATCTTTTAAACCTATACTGTTAGTGAGCCTTGAGGACTGAGGATGGGAACCACCGAGCTATAGTTTACATTGGGTTGTGTTCGGCATCCCGGCAGTCGGGATGCCAACGCTTACAGTACCTGCGACGAAATACAGACGCCAGTCATAATCCCGGCCCCAGCATCCCGACCGCCGGGATGCCGAAGGTAAGTAGCGGGGTTGGGGGGGCTTATTGATAAGCACTATGGGGGAAGGTTAGGTTTAAGGTGCGGGGAGGGGGAGATTAGGTTCAGGCACTAGGGGTGAAGTTAGGGTAGGGAGAGGGTTAGCATACCGACCAACAAGTGTAGGTATGTTAACCCTGTCAGGATCCTGGCGTCAGGATTCTGACCGACAGGATCCCGACTGTCAATATTTTATACCAATCCCATTTACATAATAGAAAGTATAGTGTAGGTAACTTCATACTTCAGACATATACGGGGCTAGCAATCACAGTAACTCATTAGATGCGGCAGTAGACCCAGCCTGTTTGAGCTGAATGTTTTGAGTTTTTTTCTCTGGGGGGGTTCTGGATGTGGGCACCATTCAACAAAGTCCTGCGGAGCATTGGAGCAATAATTATTTCCAAGATCTCCATAGTTGGTGCACAGGCGCACTCATTACTGGCTGACACATTTTAAGATCTACAGTAGGTGCTAATTATTTCAATTGTGATACTGAGGAGATTTGTAAAATATGGGGAAAGAGAATTTAAAAAATTAACTTTCTGTATTAAACATATTTATCTCGTACCCGGGTTTAAATTTTCAAGTTATTAAGTTTTATTATGTGATGTCATCCAAATCCATCCAGTGGTAGGCTCAGAACAGGTTCCCTGGATAAAAGTTCTGCCAGGTCCACTCTGCCGTGATGTCCAACCGGGACCCCTACCTCTCCATTAGGCATCCTAGACCAATTGCAACCCATCTGTGAAGTTTTCTTCCAAATCCTTCCAGTGGAGGCCCAGAACAGGCTACCTGGGTCAAAGTTCTGCCCAGCATACACCAACAGGCGGTCCGACCGAGACCATAAACCCCTAGTATGTATTCTGGGATCCAAGGTTACCACTCTGTGAAATTTTCATCCAATCCATCCAGTGGAAAGATCAGAACAGGCAGACCTGGTCAAAATTCTGCCCAGCATACACCAACGGGTGGTCCTACCGGGACTCTAACCCCCTAAAACCTGTCCAGAATCCAACTGGACCACCTTGCATTGGTTTCATTCCAATCAGTGCAACGGTGTCCGAATGCATAACCGGACAGACAAAAAAACAGACCAATTAATTTTTGTATGAGATTAATGTAAATAACATAAGTGATCAGGAAAAGGTTAAACATCCCGTGCTAAATATACATACATAATATAACTAATAGGAGAAAGAACTGCAGCTGCTCCGTGGTCCCTCTGGTCCAGTACACTGATTAATTACTGAAATCCACACACAGCAGACTTGGCAGGAGAAGCTGTCCCGTGGGTGGGACAGTTGACAAAAAGCGGGATTGTCCCGTCCATAATGAGGATAATCGACGTTCTGTTATCTCATGTCATCATACTTGCCTACTGTCCCGGAACGGCCGGGATGCTCCCGAAAGCGGGTGTTGCTGCCAGGCCCCCTGCAAGAGTGAGCAAGTCTCCTGCCCACACACCCACCCTGTATCCTCCTGCTGTTGTCTGCTCCCTCCACACGGCATCTGTTCCTCCTCTCAAAAGTGGGTGGTTCGGAGGAGCAGATGGCACGATTCTCGGTAATCTCTGAATTGTGTAGCGGAGGCGGGGCCATGATGAGGCAATCGTGCAGTCATGCCCTGCCCCCAAATTCATGTCCCCCTCTGCTCCACAAGTATGCTTGTCATGTATCCTGTATCGCATACTACCTCATTAAAGAATGATTGAACAAAATAAGAAAGATTGTCATAAGAGGGACCCTGATCACCAGCGGATCCAGGGGGTGTGAGAAGGGCGATCGCCCCCGTACACACAGCTCTGATTCCCAAAAGTCCTGCCCACTTATTTACACTAGTGTCACACTATCAGCCATGCTGCCTTATCTGTGCTGCAGCCTGTCAGCAGTGCAGGCGGCCGCCGCGCAGCAGCAGCACGATGGTCTGTCACTCATGTCACATGACACATATCCGTCTCCAGTCCGGGCGCGGCAGCCCCCCATGTTAATAATCTCCTCTGCGGCTGCCTCCCCTGTCCTCCTTTGCGCTTGCGCAAGGTCGGAGATTTGATTTCTGACATGCTCAGTGAGGATGCTAGGATCCGTCGAGGCGGGCGCCATCTTGACTTGAGCAGCGGAGCAGACTGTCACTGGGCTGTGTCAGCTGGACTGGCTGACACTCTGTGATCGAGTCTTCTCCTGCTTGTCACTTTTTCTGAAGAGTGCTGTCACTGTGAGTCTTTGTGGAGTATATCAGTGGGATTGGGAGGGAGTGTCTGGTGTACATGAGGGGCTGGTGGGAGCCTTTGTGCGGCAAATTGTTATTGGATGGGTCCAGATGCATATGTGGGGCTGGGAGGACTCCGGGGAGCCTGCTATGTGGGGAATATTATTGGTGGAGCTGTGGGGAGGGGTCTGGTGCACATGTGGTGCTGGGGAGAGTCTACTCTGTGGGGAATATTATTATTGGGGGGAGCCTCTGTGGAGCATTTGTAAAAATGGGAGGGGCAGACTGGTAAATGGGAGGAGATTAGAGAGGGGAGGAGTTAGTATTAATTCTTAAATTGCCCCTCCTAAAAGTAAGGTATAGATCCGCCACTGACCCTGATAGACTGACATTTGTATTCGCTCTCCACTATTTGCTTCTAAAATGACGTGGGACATCCCATTCTCCTTCAAACGGAGATAAGCAGCTATATACAATTAAATGTTTTTGGCCCATGTAGGCTTAGTGAACTAAAGTCAGGGGTTCCCCTGTGAATGTTTGTTTACTCATATATTTCTGTTTTTGGAAATAGCCATAGAGCAGTAGTTCCCAAAATTTTTTGAATCGCAGCGCCCTAGTGCATCAGAATTTTTTTTCATGGCACTCCTAAACCAAAAGTTTTTTATTGAGAAATTCAGAAAAAAATGGAGTGAAGTCAATTTACATTACACTGACCATAAATAATTTGATTTGGTGCTGGAACACTAACCTGAGGCACCCCTGCAAGTGTTCCAAGGCACCCCAGGGTGCCGCGGTGCACAGTTTGGGAACCACTGCCATAGAGTAAAGTTGTTTATGCTGTGTGCATGGATATGATCTAGGGCTTTGTTGAAATATATTTTCTTTGACATTTTACACATCCATACTAACTTGTTAAGGCCCCTACACACTAGACAATATCTTTAACAATTTGGCTGATTTTGAGGCATCGGAAAGATAAATGTTTCATATCGTCCAGTGTGTACAGATTGGGTATGAGATCCCAGAAAGAATACCGAAAGTGGCAACCCAACAGTCAGAATCTCGACACCCTTAAGGAAAGAAGGTAAGACAAACCCTTACACCTAACCCTCCCTCCCCGATGCCTAACCCTAAACTCCCCCACTAGTGCCTAAACCTAACCTTCCCTCCTAGTGCCTAAACCTAACCTTCCCCTCCTGCACCCTAAACCTAACCCTCCCCTCTTAGTGTCTAATCCTAACCCTCCCCCTAGTGCCTAACCCAGCACCCTAACCCTCCCTCTAACGCCTGATACTCATCTTCGGGATGCCAATGGTTGGGATTCTGGTGTCGGGGACGGTACTAAGGGCCTGATTGTGCAGAATGGGTCCTGCTAACACGGTCGCAGACTGTCAGTGATTGACAGTCTGCTGCCGTTTGTGGGTGGAGAGGGGGCGGCAATGCCCTCCATTCCCGAAATGGGGGAGGGTAGAAGCCAGGATCTTCGTCGGCTGACTGAGATTTCCTGGCCTCTTCCTCTAAACTGCGGCAGCCGGCTGTTGGACCCCATGGGTCACCGCAGCTGGACGATGTTACGCAGATTATCCGATACTGCCGCAGCTCGGATAGCTAATGCACAGGAGGCGTGATGCCTCCTGCTGCATAACCATATCTGCAAGGGTTGCAATTGCAAAGCTGCCTGCGTGCATACATCATATATCTATAGCCTGCGTGCAGCTTACCAATTACGATCCTTGCAGAATCAGGCCCTAAATTCGTGGCTTGGGACTTTTTATTTTTTTTTGTTTTAAGAAGACGGTGGATGCCTACATGGAGAAGAGGACGTGTCCAGGGATTGTAGGTGAGTATGTGTGAGTGTAATAAAGTTATACATTCACGGTGTTTGTCTTGTGTTTATTTAATATTTATTTTGCAGGTGAACTACAGGTACATGCAGGCGCATAATGAACTGCATGCTGGTACTTGTGGCTCTCCAAGTACCAGTATGCGGGGGTGGATGGCTGAGACCTGTAGTTCTCTAGCAAGAGACAATTTTAGTTCATCTATCTTTTCCACCACACTTTACACAATCAACCTGGCAACCATCGGCTGGGGATTGCCCTGGGCTATTAGCCCAGGCCTCAGGTGCCCTTGAGAGGAGTACCCCTTTATTGGGGAGGTACCCACCTCCTCAGGGATCCCTGGCCTGGTCTGACTAGCGGCCAGGTGTAATGCTTTGGCCGGGTGACCCGGAGAAAGGGTTCCCCAGGCTGTGGCATTACACCCCCGCTAGAAAAAGTCCGGTGCTGGTTATGGAAAATACAGGGGACCCCCTACTCATTTTGTCCCGTGTATTTCCAAAACCAGGACCGGCTCGCTGAGTCCAGTGCTGGTTGTGCTAAATACAGGGGCCCTACCTAAGTTTTTTTTCCCCATATTTAGACAACCAGGACTGACTCTGAAAAGTCCGGGCTGGTTGTGCTTTTAGGGGGGGACCCCACGTCATTTTACTTTAACACTTTACAAGCTGTACACAGATGCATGCATGGATCTCACTGATCTGTGCAGGCATCTGTGTCTCATAGTACAGCCCTCTATTTAATTTTACCAGAAATCTTTAAGATGGTCGTCGGGTGTTTTAGCAAGCAAACGATATATCGTTAACGATCTAACGATTTGGAAATCGTTAACGACAAGCAATATATCGTTTAGTCGTAGGTAAAATTACAAAGTGTGTATGCACTATATCGTTAGTCAAGGAGTTTTGTGGATTTCAGGGGAAATCGTTGACGACATCACATCATTTGCAAGTCGTTTAATGTGTCCCCAGCTTTACTGTTCGCCATCAGATAATAAACTGCACACAGTGTGGATACATTCTGTATCTGTTTACTAAAGATGTTAGTTGTGCCTTATGAAATAAAGAAACATGCTTATTATGTGTTAAATTTGTATTTTTTGGTAGACTTAAAATGACAGTGGTACTCATGCTCATTTCAAATCACCTTAATAATGCATTAATCTGTGTTAAGTACTTATCCCCTTGACTCTTAATTAGTAAGTTACTGTAGGTGTTATTATTGTTGTTGCTTTGTGCTCTGTATGGCCTGACTAATTTGCTTTCAATTCCTTGGTGCCTGTATTGGGCAATGAAGTTCATAATGAGATTTTCCTACTTTATCATTTCTCTTAGGATTCAATCTTGAGTAGGAATGAGTCAGTCAAGCTAATTATCCTTTCTTTTAATTATTGATACAAAGTAAGAAGTGACACCATCTTCTGGTACATTAGCTGTGTGGTAAATATGTCCTGCTAAAAAAGGAAACAATACAGCATTAATCTGTGGAAATCACTTTCTATACTAACCACCAATGCCCATATCAGTGACCCTGTTGGTTATGATACCACTATATTAACAAAGTTTGCCAATGACAGCCAATGTGGCAGCAGACAGATCACAGTGGAAGCTATGCAGAAAACCAGGGAAAGAGAACAGGCAGAGACATAACAGGGCTGCCGGCTCACTCCCTTAGCACCCGGCATCATGACATTGCGTGAAGGGGCGAACACTATCGGTAAGTGCAGCACTGACTTGGAGTGTCCTGAGGATGCTCCAGATCAGCTGCACAGACTGCACGGTGCCTATCTGAAGCATCTAAAGGTAGCTCTGGTGCCACCGCAGCAGTAATTCCGCTTGTGTAAATAGATCTTCCAACATCGGAGTTGTACATAAACCATTAACTTTGCGTTCAACAAATCAGTTATGAAGCTTCTGTCACAACGGGATTGGTATGAAATACCGCCGCACCTATGTTCGGCGGTTTAAATCCTGATGCGGGAAGACCATCAGAAACCTAACCCCCCCGTTCCCGCAGCCTAAACCTAACCCTCCCGGGGGGGTGCCTAACCCTAACCTCCCCCTGGGGGTGCCTAACCCTAACCCCCCCTTCCCCTAGCCTGACCCTAAACCTCCCGGGGGGTTCTTAACCCTAACATCCCCCCGGGAACCCTTAACGAGAAGCCGGCGGTCGGCATTGCGACCGTCGGCTTCTTGACTGCATCCCGTCACAACGTGAGCTTTTTTGCAGACACCTGGATCTAAACCTGCAGACTGCCTAACATGCCGACACGAGGGGATTATAGTATTTGCTTTCTTCAGTGTTCCTGATTGTCAATGTGTTAGTGAAATAAATTGGGTTGGCTTATTAGAATAAAGTTCATGTTAGATATAGTAGAAAGAAACTAATTTGATTACATGTGTGTGATAGAGCAACTTTTAAAAATATATATTAAATTAATATTGAAATATAAATGAAACATAACTGGCACATTTTTGATTGTACCTCTCCTTTCCATTTTGAACCTTATAAACAAGCTGATCATAAGGTGCTTTACAATGTGAATTCATCAAAGCAATATATTTTTTTTTACTAGAAAACATCGATTGTATTGTGAATTAGAAATTAAATGGCTTTTTCTTGTGAAATATTTCTACTTCTGATATACTATAAATTACAGTATACAATGTGCGACCCAGCGCCGTTATGATGTGATGTAACGATATATGGCACCAGGGGCATTTTAAGAGAGGAGGGGGCCCATGTGCAGCCTCCATTTGGCCCCCCTCCTCTCTGTCAGCGCATGCGCGGGTCTCTGGGATCCAAGATCACCCATTGATTGTTTGGACTGGCGCTGCAGAGCAGGAAACAGGAATGTGCGGAAAGGTAAATATAATTACCTATGGGTGCAGGGTGTGCGGTCTGGGCCCGTGGGCACAGCACATCTTGCACCCATTAATAAAGACACCCCTGCATCGAGCACATTGTACACCCTGCACGATCTGGTGTACAACAGCACAAAGTATCGTTACATGTTGCATGTAACAGCACAGGATCGTTCAGCAGATGCGACAAATGGCCGTCGTTAACGAAGGATCAGACGAACTTACTACTATACGAAGTGTGCGATATATCATTCAGAACCGCATCAGAATGATATATTGTATAATGTGTACCCAGCTTTAATATAAAAAACACAAATATGGAGGAAGCAAGAGGTGTTTTTCATTACAATTTTTGGTCATGTCCATAGAGATCTATAACTATCAGTAGTCTTTTGTAAGTATTAGGATTTTGTTTTGTGTTTACACCTTAACCTCATACTACCCAACTGTCCTTATTTAGGTTTAAAAATCATGATTTGGGGGCTCTTCTCCTTTGTCCCAACTGGAAGGTATATCCCACTCACCGCCGCACTGTAGTGTAGAGCAGTATTGAATAAGTGCAAGGGCAGGGCAATCAGTGGTGATCTTAGGGGAGGGGGCAAGGGCTGGTCAGCACTCTGGATGTACTGGTCACAGCCCTGTGATACATAACCATGGCCCCTTCTCAATTTACCAACCAAAAAAAAGCAGTGAGGTACAGAAGCGGATTTACTGCAAGGTAACCCAAGCGGCCGCTTAGGGCCCAGTGGGTCCCAGGGGGCCCACCAACAGTGTTTTAAAATGTCAGAGTGCTGGGCTGGCTGAGTCCCGGCAAGTTGTCAGTGATTAGGCAGCTGCCGGATGCCAGCTCCAGCGCACGCCTGCGGCCGGCATCCTGCGTCCAACTCTGTGTTGAGCAGGTGACCACTGACCCATCAAAACTTCACACGCACAGTTCGAGAAGCCGGGATGCGCCAAGAGGAGAGTGAAGAGGAGATACAGTGCAGCAGCGATCTCCCTTGGCTGGCATTGGTCATCTTCCACTGAATCTCCCACTTTGAGCGCCTGCATCAGCCAGCACAGCCGGGCATCTCTGTGGGCCCTTCTTAGCGGCAGCACATCTCTCTCCCCAGCATTTGGCAAGCACGCTGCTGCAGTGGTGCAACAAATTTACCCCTTGGCGGGTGAAAATGGGGCGTGGCTACCAGGACGGGGAGTGGCTTCATGTGAGCCCCATTTACATCACTAAATGGGCGTGGCCACGCAGGAATCCCCCGATTACTTTTCTCCAGGAGAGTGTGGACTGGGTGTGGACAGTAAAAAGGTCGACAGATGTTAGACAGTCAATAGGTCGACTGGGCAAAAGGTTGACAAGGACAAAAGGTTGACACACTAAAGGTCGACCGGTACAAAAGGTCGACGCCAAAAAAATGGCCGAAACATGGATTTTTTTCTAACTCCAATCTTCACCCTAACCCTCTCCTTGGTGCCGAACCCTAACCCTTCCTCCTGGTGCCTAACCCTAAACATCGGGGTAGGTGCCTGACCCTAGCCATCCCTTCTAGTGCCTAACCCTCTGGTGAGTGCCTAACCCTCTCTCCTGGTGCTTAACCCTAACCGTCGGGATAAGTGCCTAACCCTACAAATATTTTTGTTTGTTAAAAAATAATTTGTCGACCATTTTTGTGTCGACCATTTTTGTGTGTGTCAACCTTTTGACACTGCCAACCATTTGTACCTGTCGACCTCCTTACATGTCGACATTTAGTGTGTCGACATTTAGAGTACTTACCTGCTGCAGTTGGGATTGCAACCCGTCGGGCTGCCGCTGTCGGTATTTGATCCGGCGGCTAAACAGCATTACATACCAATTCCATATGTACTGTACATGTGGGGAAACTCCATATACAGTAAATAAGATGATATGTTTGTTATTGGTGTTATGGCTACCAATGTATCAATGTATATTATCCATGTCCTTGTCCTGCATTATATTGTATTGTATTGTACTGTAAGTCACTTTTTTGGTTATGTACTTTGTAAGGCGCTGCGGAACACTTGTGGCGCCATATAAATAAACGATAATAATAATATTAACAACTCTGTTGAAAATAAACATATATGCAACATGTCTCTTAGCAATGTGTGAGATGGAGATATTAGCTATAATAGTACTGTGTGGGCATAATGTTTAAGGGGCACTACTGCTGTGTGGCATAACCTGTATAAGGAGCACTACTTTGTGGTGTAACGTGTATAAGGAGCACTACTGTGTGGTGTAATGTGTATAAGGAGCTCTACTGTGTGTCGTACGTGGTGTTAGAGTATTAGGGTTGGTTTAGCGGTTAGGGTATTTGGGTTAGTTTAGGGGATAGGGTATTATGGATAGGATATTAGAGTTATTGTAGCAGTTTGTGTTAGGGTATTTAGCGTTAGTTTAGGGGTTTGTGTTAGGGTGTTACGGATAGGATTTTATAGTTGGTGTAGTAGTTTGGGTATTAGGGTTAGTTTTGGGGTTTGGATATTAGGGATAGGGTTTTAGGGTTGGTGTAGCAGTTTGGGTTATGGGGTTAGGGTTAGTTTTTGGGTTAGCGTATTAGAGATAGGGTATTAGGATTTGTGTAGCATTGTGGGTTAGGATATCAGGGTTAGTTTAGGGGTTTGTGTTAGGGTATTATGAATAGGGTATTAGGGTTAGTTTGGGGGTTTGGGTTACGGTATTAGGGAAAATATAGTGCTATGGATTGTTTGGGGGGGACCCGAACCGGTATATTGCCTAGGGCCCCATGAGGTCCAAATACGGCTCTGGCGAGTTATGCTTATGCATGTTACATAAGTGCCTAATCTCACACACTTGTTGGCTTCCAAGTGAAGAAATAAAGGCCGAAAGCTATATGGTTTTCACAGTGGGAAACCATAGAATTACAATACGAGATTATTATTCAGCATATGAACAAAAGTTCCAAGCCCGAGCTGGTACCACTACAACTTTGTCTACAGATCTTTTGATGTGGTGATGCAGCTCATGGTGGAAAGGCTGGACCTCATAAACCAAGCAGGGGATTGACATCTAGATAGACCGCTGCATATCTGACAGATTTTGTACAGGGACAGCATATTATTCTGAGCCATGGAAAGAACTAATACAAATAAAAGTTGCAGAACCAGTGAAAATTATTATAACGGTGAAAACAAATGGGAAAACAAATCCCAATGTTTGTACTTGTTGGTGCAACATTCATTCTGAAATGACAACCTGACCACAATTTGTGTCCCCTGAAGTGCGACCTCTTATTGATGAGTCTCTCTTTAATAACTTTTTTCAATGCCATATTCACCATAGTTAAAACATTTGTACGCTAGAGCAAAAATCAGAGGCACTAGGTACAACTTAATTATGATTTAAACAATAGTGTTCTCTTCCCCACAACAAAAGTGATACCTATTAATGCTAAAGTAGAAGAGGGAAGGTTGTCATCTTTGCAACACATTTTCGTGACTGTGTGATCATATTACAAATGAAAATAATTAAGCATGTAACACATTAAAATGTTGCTTGAGATCATGTAATTTCCCATTGGTATGCCCTGCACACTGATTATCCCTGGTGACTGTTTAAAGAAATGTCCCACAATGTGTATTTTTTTTGATACCTAGGACATGATGACATTTAATTACAAAAAATGTGTTTTGGTTACCCTGAGATTATTATCAAACGCCATCCAGCCCTGTACACCCTGTACTTGGTGAATCTATTTGTACCAAGTGTGTTGTTGATGTTAATAGACTTTCGAGCTTTAACCTCCCACCATACAATATGGATCGAGCTTTCTTTAAAATGACTTTACTCTTGGGGTACACAGTATTCATACTCATCACAAATAACATGCTTCCTGCCACATCCAGCAGAACCCACTAATAGGTGAGGCCATGATGACACTTCAATCATTTGGTTTTGTTTTTTTTATATTTGTATATTAAAAGGTTCAAAAAAGAAAAAAAACAGTACATAGAAATTGTTAGTACAATAAGAGAGCAGTACAATAACAAAGACGTGGGGCAACTCCAGGCACATCAGCTAGCGACATGGCAACTGTCGGGCCCGTAATACTAGAAGGTACATATATGTATATTTTTTAAGGTCATACCATTATTTTTGATAGATCCATATGGACCAAGTTAACACTGAATGAAATTGTAATCACTTCCAAAGAGTAAAGTCAGTTAATATCATATTTAGTACAAAATTTTAAAATATGTTGTTTACAGTACAGGAGATGTGAACCTATAGGGGTGTGAAGAGGTACTGATAAAACAATACCAACTTTTACTCATTAAATTGCTGTGCAAGTACATTTGTGCTCAGTAGATAAATAAAATGAAACTGAGAATATTTGTTCCCTTACCATACTAGACAAAGGAGTGAGTTTGGATATTATATGTTATATTTGTAATTTGTATACAAATGATTAATAGCCACTTTAAGATAAGATTCTTAAAATAATTTTAAAGGAGAGAATGACATTTCCAAATGTTATATTGTCCTGTTAATTGTCTAAGAGGTTTTCACACCTTCCAAGTGGTTGCATTGGCCTAAAATGCAGCTGTAGTGACAATGGTGTGACCACTGGGACATCTTGGAATAATCAGATACTGCAAGAGAACATGGGGCAAAGTTAGTGACCTTTATTTCACTGTTAATGAATCTCTAGAGAAACAAAGTGACATTATCCAGACGTGGAGTAACAGGGAACTGCTCACAGGTATATATTGGTGTTTAACTGTTTATATAGGTAGCAAGAGATTCAGACATTAATGGTAAAAAAAAGTGAGAGAGGTCAGCCAGAGAGATATATTGTTTTTCTAAGTAGTGAATGGAAACTGACATTGGAACAGGCAATAAGAAGAACGTATAGAGTGACAAGCAGCTGGAGTACTGTGACACCAAGCCAGGCAGCTCATGGGGAAAGTAACTGGATGCAAGAGGACTGTTCTGCTTTGCACTATTATCTGTACAATTTTATTAGATGGTAAGACATATTCAATCCATTACTTTAAAATATTGTTTTAGGCCAAGTACTCACTGGTATAGCATTAATTGAGCATTGCCTCCTGCCAGACTCTTATAGGTTTCTGCAGGTTACATCACTTTTATGCAAATTGCACTATGACATTAAACAAACTGCATTGTCTGTACAAGTGGTTAGTGCAGTATTTTCTGACCATGGCTATTTAGTATTCTGTTGGAGAACTCCTGGGCATGGGCGTAACTATAATTGGTGCAAGGGGCCCAGAGCTGAAGGGGCCCATCTTCATTGTCAAAGTTACATGTGTTATATACATTTTTCACCATTGGGTGGTACATAGGGATACTTACAAACTTTTGGCAATACTCTTCAGGTGTTTTAAAAGGAGGGGTCATACTAAACAGAAAGGGGAGTATCCCCTAGATGTCCTCCAGCACACTAAATTGTACCTGCAACAATACATGAAAACTATATGGTAATAGAAATTCAGAGATATTTGTTGCATGCATTTATAAGTACATGGTAAGCTGCTAGGCCACTTCAAGGCTTCTCTGATACCGGCAGTTCCTACACTACATGATAATAGTACCCACTCTGGACCATGTAATTATCTATTGTAATTCCTCATGATAAAGGCACATACAGAAATACATGCAAATTGAGAGCCAGCTTACCTGGGAGTCATCCCTGGGAACTCCAATTAGCACTACAAGAGCCAGCATACTCCCCTTTCTGTTTTTCTGGGCCTTCAAATACCTAGTTATGCCACTGCTCCTGTGTAGAAACTTCCTTCTACTTGGAGGGGGAGGAGTGTGCCATCAAACCCAGCACACACAGAGGAAAAATACCCTAAGATAAGACTCCAAGAAATGATTTATTTTTAAAGGCAAGCTTTAATAAAGAGAAGTGGGTTAAAAAGAGGAAGCGATGGGCAGGATAATTAGCCTCTGTACAGATAGAATTGCCATAAATAATACAGATTATTGGCACAATAAAATGCATGCAAGAAGCTATTTAACATAACAGTATTTAGTACTTAAACACAGTTACAATGTACTTATTTCTACATGTCCCTAGGATTATTAATACTATGGGGTCTATTCATCAACACTTAATTTCTACAAAAGCATGTGAAAATGAACATTTTTACCTACAATTGTAGAAATTAAGTGTACAGACCATTCATCAAGAAGGTAAATGCAAATTTGCAGAGCTTGGCTGCAGGAGCATTTGCCATCTTCATATGGCGTTCGCTCCTGCTACCGGCTCCCGAGTTGCAAAGAGGGATCCTTTAAGATCCTTCCGCCCCTGTTGGGCTCCTTCCGCCGTACATTGGGGCACATGTGCGCATGCATGACCTGTAGGTAATGCGGGAGGGTGGTAAGATGATCAGCTCACTCTTAGACTTGCTAAGTTTAAGAAAGTGCTGGGACATCCAGGAAGAGATAGCAGAGAGACAGTTGGAGATACGAGTAAGGAGAGAGGGAGAGAGGTCAAGGGAAGAAAGGTAGATCTGAGTATCATAAGCACAGAGATGATATTGAAGGTCAAAAGAGCCGATGAGCTCACCTAAAGAGGACGTATAGAGGGAGAATAGGAGTGGTCCAAGAACAGAACCTTGGGGGACACCTACTGTTAGTGGAAGTGGGGGGGAAGTGGAGCTATGAGAGGAAACCAAGAAGGAGTGGTCAGTGAGGTAGGAGGAAAAACAGGAGAGGGCAGTATCATGTAGACCAAGGGAGTGAATAATTTTCAGGAGGAGAAGGTGGTCACACTGTCAGCAGCAGAGAGGCCAAGAAGAATGAGCAGAGAGTAATGGCCCTTTTACTTGGTAGCAAGGAGGTCATTGGTGACTTTCCTCAGGGCAGTTTCAGTGGAGTGGAGAGGACGGAAGTCAGACTGAAATGGGTCAAGCAGGGAGTGGGTAGAAATAAAGGTGGTAAGGCGGTGGAAAACAATATGCTCAAGGAGTTTGGAGGCAAAAGGGAGGAGAGAGAAGGATCGGTTATAGTTTTTAAATAATTATATAAGGTTATAGTATTCAAATAATTATATAAGGTTGTGTGGGGTAGTGTCTGATGAGAGGGAGAGACTGAGGTGGGCAAGATGGGAAAAGGCAGAAGGAGAGAGGTAGCGGAGGAGATGGGAGGGAATAGGGTCAAGAGAGGAGGTGGAGGGGAGAGAGAACAGATGAGGGCCATGACTTCATCTCCAAATACACGGGAGAAAGAAGTCAGAGTTGGTAAGATGGATGGGGAGTGGTAGGCTGGCAAAAGAGGGGGTGTAGTGCTGATGGTCTGGTGGGATATGCTATCTTGACATATGGAGTCAGTTTTACAAGTAAAGTAGGTAGCAAAGTCAGGGGCAGAGATTGAGGAGGTGAGGCGAGGAGAGGGAGGGATGGGCAGAGAAGGAAGTTGAAGGTGACGAAGAGACGTCGGTGGCGTGAGGTCTGGGTGGAGATGAAGTTCTTGAAACATGACTGTTTAGGGAAAGGGCAGCACTGTAGAATGAGAGCATACATTTGAAATGGAGGAAGTCTGCCTTAGAGTGAGATTTCCGCCACTGACTCTCAGCGGTACATGAGCATTTTTGTACATATTTGGTGCATTTAGAATTCCAGGTCTGAGGTGTGGATCTGCGAGGGTTAGTAGTGATTGCAGGAGCAACAGAGTCAAGAGCAGAAGTAAGGGAGGCCTTGTATAAGGAAGTGGCTTGTTGAGGAGAGAAAGATAATAGGAGCGAGAAGTGAGTCGAGCAGGGAGGATAAGGAAACAGTGTTGATAGCCTCAATGTTACATTTAATGAAAGTAGTCTTAGGAGGCATAGGTGGCGAAGGTGAGAGGGATAGGTTAAAAGAGAGAAGGTGATGGTCAGAGAGGGGGATGGGGATTTGGTGAAATCAGAGATATAACATGGGTGGGTAAATTGGTCTATTGCAGGGGTGGGGAACCTTTTTTCTGCCGAGGACCATTTTGATATATTTAACATTATTTGCGGGCCCGGTACAGGCAACGCCCCCTCCGCGTGATATAACATGGTGGCAGGGCAACAATTGCCAGTGATTACAGCAATGCCCGGAGCATCCTGAGGATGCTTGGGGGAGCTGTAAGGGCAGCAGTGTGACCATCTGAAGCGTCCTAAGGATGCCCCATATGGCACTGCTGTATAGATTCTGGCTGCAGGGTGCCATTCTAGGAACCATGCTAGCCAGATGAGGCTAGCAGAAAAAAGCTCAGAGGGCCAGACCAAATGATTCTGAGGGCCTTATACGGCCCCCGGGCAGGAGGTTCCCTATCCCTGGTCTATTGGGAGAGACCAGTTGATAATGTGAGGGTAAGGAGTTTAGAGGCAGAAAATTCTGTGGGGATAATGACAATACAAGATAATGGAGATCTTCCCCCCAATCAGGGGCATATCTATAATGGGTGCAGGGTGTGCGGGGAACATGGGCCCCTGGGTCCAGGGGGGCCCCGCACCGCACACCCTGCACCCATAATAATACTTACATCTCCGGAGTCCCACGTCGGCGCGGGGATCCGGCACTGTAAAACGACTGGAAAATGGCTGCGGCGGCCATTTTCCCATCATTTGCGCATGCGCAGTACAGGGAAAATGGCTGCCACGGCCATTTTCCCGGTGACCTGTGCATACATTATAGACTCTGGGCACCCTCTAGTGCCCAGAGTCTATAACTCCGGCGCTGGCCGCACACAGCTCAGTGCGCTGCCGGCCGCTGGACGGAGAGGAGGGTGCCCATGTCGGAGACTGCACATGGGCCCCCTCCTCTCTAGAAATGCCCTTTCCCCCAATATAAGATGACGGAGAGAAGATCTGAAGGGAGGAAGTGAGGGAGCCAGGAAGCAAAGTTGTCAAGGAATTTAGAGGCAGAGAGTGGAGTAGCGGGCATGGTGGTGAGGGAAGAAGAGGAGAGGATGGCATGCAGAGAAGAGGAGAGAGGGAGAGGAGGGGGTGGATGAGACAGGGGGGAAGGATAAAGGTGGGAACAGGGGGCAGAATAAAGGAATAGATAGACACTGAGTAATGGGGGTGTTGAAGAACACATGGTCATGGTGTGGATGAGGTAAATTGGGGAGGAAAACTGGATGAAGGAATAGCGGCGTATGAGAGAGACAGTGCAATACATTGGCAGAAATGCAGGTGAAAGTACAATGTTGGTAATAATAAATTGCGGGCATCTGCACAATTTCAGCGATATAGCCACTTCATTTCAACCATTTAAATTTAAATCTAATGGCTATATCGCAGAAATCACACTGGTGCCTTTAAATCACAGGCTAGTAGTGTAGTGTAAACTGTAGGTCAAAACATATATATAAGAGGCACATTTGAACAGTACACAGTCTATATTGCACATCTCTTCACTCTTGGGAAAATCTGAGACCTTTTTAGACCTACTACTTATGACGCCCCCTCCTGTCTTGTAAGTTATATAAATTAAATAGAAGATCTATACAGCACATTATTATAAACATCTTATTATTTTATGAACTGTAGAAATTTGTCCAGTTTATTCATAAACCAGCATCTTGTTACTCTCCCATTCGCCTCCCTAGCTCTAGTGGAAAATGCTGAGCTGCACTGTACAGGTTCTGAAGCTGGGCCTTCACATGAGTCCTTGCAAACTGTGTTTAACAAGAAGTCTTTTCGTCCAACTCTGAATTACAGCCGCCCGACTAGTGTGAACATTTCATTCACAATGTATGCAGTGCTTGGAGTGGTAAGAATTTCTTCTGTTCTAGGGATGAGGGGACTGGAATCTAATAGTGCCCATACACCTACGCGATCAGCATCCGATCCGATTCACATCGGATTACCCTGCAGTCCCGTCATCATCATTTCTTTTTTTTTCTTAGCACAGGATCTGTCGTAAGATCGATTCTGTGCCTCTCGCGCTCATTATGGGAATAGGGACAAACAGTCATTGAAATGACTTGAATTACCACACGATGGATCGCATGTAGAAAAAAAATGCCACGTTCTGAACACGATAGGATGGAACATATGTGCTTGCACATATGATCATAAGATACGATTGAAGGACCCACGGGAGCGAGCATCGGATGAAAAAATGCACGATTCAAACAAGACTGAACGTACGTCTAATCGAAAATTGTGTGATCGTCTAGAAATCGCGTAGGTGTATGGGGGGCTTAAGTAGTACATAGGAAAGGCTAAATTATGCTGAACTAAAATTGCAGGAGTATTGTTAGATCATACTTGCCAACTCCAAAAAATAGTAGTAATCTTCCTGACCTCCTGAAGAGTCTAGCAATCTCCCTGATTGCACCGTGCCCCATTATGTAGCTGTTATCTACAATAAAATAGACATATATATATATATATATATATATATATATTATATATATATATTCAAATTGGATCATTAGTATAATGTCCTTGCAATTGGTTATAAGGCACAATGATCCCTATGGCTACATGCATTTTCTGAAAAGTATCAGTGTGTTTTCATCAACAATTGTAAAGCGCAACGGAATATGCTGCGCTATATAAGCAACTGTTAATAAATAATAATAATAAATAATAAATCAACAAATAAATCTTACTAATAGCTTTGGGGCTCATTTACATAGGGATGTAAATAAATTATGACACGCCTCTCAGATGTAGTATACGCCCACTTTAACACGCGCTCATACAGTAGGTGTTGCTTTCACAATCTCCCTGAAATGCTTTTTCAAAAGTAGACAAGTATGTGTTGATGGGCATACACACTAGACGATAAAAGTGAACGATATGAACGATAATTATATCGTTATAGTTCATATAGTTCAAATCGTTCAGTGGGTATGCTCAATACGATGGACGATGCACACTCCCGCGGGTCGTTCACGATGTCTGTTGTCAGTCTGACAATATCATCAGGAACTGAATGTTAGGGAAGTGCAGGATGATGTCACTGAACGATATTGTTAACGATATTGTTTAGTGTGTATGCTCAATGTCGTTTTGCCCAGGAAAGCCTGGGAGATCAAGACCAAATACTAACAATATCGCTCATGGAGCATATCGTCTAGTGTGTATGCCCCATTAGATCCTGGCTCTAAGGCCCAGACTCCAAAGGCCTGAAGCACAGCTGAACACAAGGTGGCCAATATTTGTCCTGTGTTACCTACATGAGAATGCCCTCTACAGGCCAGTTCAGCTCTGCATCAGGCCTCAAGAGAGATGCACAGTGCACAGAATGGGCTAATTCCATAGTTTTTTACATTTAATTATAGCAAATAATTTGAAACACATAAACTGTGTGACCTCTTGCAACATCCCTGTTAAAGCATACATTCCTACTCTCCTGGAAGTCGCGGGAGGCTCCCGATTTTTCGAGTAACCCCCCCCCGCATCCTCCGTTAGAGTAGGCATTTCTCCCACATTCCTGCCCAATTCCTAGTGAAGTGGGCTGAATGGGGAGAATTTACGCAGCGATTGCGGGTCCCCATGTAGGGGGCGGGGTTTAATGACATAATTTGGCCCCACCCCCTATTTAAATCTGCGCAAATCGCAGCAATTTCACATGAGGGGCGGGGCTTAATTATGCAGACCGTCATGTCCCGCCCCCCATTGCCACCCAGCTCCCTGAAAAAAACGGTCGGCAAGTATGTGTTAAAGACTTGTTTGTAGTGCAGTTAAACCTGAACACACATATTCAGATATTTTGGAAAGAAGAGTGACCTGTAATATTTATTATACTTGACTTACTGCCATATCTCTACTTGTGCAAGTTTATCACTGTCCCTCAGGGAACGTCATGGTGCACACTCCCTTCCTGCTCCTGGGAACTGCCCACTAAATGAGGACTGCACCAAGTTCTGCTAAACCAACTGAGAATGCACATGATAGAAATACTGAGAATGTCACTATAAAGTCCAACTTACTACTTACTTAGGACCATCCCGTTCATTAATTTAAATGCCTCTGTTTTCCTAATATACTGCTCAATTTATACTCATGTATTTATTAAATTAATCATGAGGGAAGGTACATTGGCAATGTCTTTCCACAAAACGGAGAAAGTCCACTAAATGCATATTTTGCACCTTATCTCATTTAAATAACCGTGTGCCTAGAAAACAATCTAATTTTTGTATGTGGGTACAAATGTAGGCACATTTATGTGTGCAATCTGCACTCAGCATGATATGCCCATATCTGCCCAACTCCTCCCATAAAATGGTGAGAAATCTGCACCCACTGTACGCCACCCAGGTGCTTTCTTATTAAAAAAGACCCCAGAGTATAACTGAAGTTGCTTCCTCGCTTTTGTGGTTTTGCGTGGCGGTAAGGGGTGGTAGCAGCTGTGAAAAATGAGTAGAAGTTGCCAGTTATTGAGGAGTTCACATATTCCTCCTGAGTAATCAGTACAAAACAGATACCAGCGCTGAAAAATGGAGATAAACTGGGAGAAGTGGGAAAAGCAGAAATTATGTAATTTAATTTAAATCTTTAAGCAGCGTTCTATCACCTGTGGGGCAGGGATAATAGGCTCAAATAGCAAAGCATAAGATGAATGGATTGATCAAACAATAAATGCTATCGGAGCACAAGTTGCATTTTTCCATGCTGGTAATTATCTGTTTGGTATTTCCTTTAAAACAGGTGTATACAAGTGTCGTGTCACCTTACAGAACACATTCATAAATGATTTCTCTTTACTTCTCTTCTCTTTACTGTTCATAGCTTGCCTTGTTATCAGAAATTGATACCTTACATGGAATTTTAAAATGTGTTTTCACATTTTTCAATATAACACTTTGGAAAGATGGATTCAATCTCTAAAGGGGCATACACACACAACGATTTTTTGAACGATTATCGTTAAACGATATTGTTTAACGATAATCGTTTGAAAAAAATCGTTCACTTTCTGAGTCAAACGATGAACGATTATTGTTCATGCGCGTTCACGTTTGTAGTTCAGTCAGACTTGTCAACTCAACGATTTTCATTAAGTTAATATGCAAAAATCGTTTGTAGTTCATAAAAATCGTTCAGTACATTTAAATAAACATAGTAAATGAACAACTTTAGTAAACAATTTTAGTTCATTTTTTCAAGGTAGAAAATCGTTTACTAAAATCGCTCATTAACTCAATCGTTGTGTGTATGCACCTTTAGAGACAGGATCCCCCAATACATATCCAGTGTATTTCTGAGACTGTACGTCTCAATCGTTACTGCGCATCTGTGTGTACACTGTGGGATGCATGCGCAGTGCTCATTGTTAGTGAATTAGGCGAATGCACAGTTGACAAAAATCAACCATTTGTGTGAATATTGTAATTGCCTGCACCTCAGAATCAGGCCCAATGTGTTTGTGTGATATCTGGATACAGGGTTCATTATATATTCACTATTATATGAAATAAGGCCCTCATTCAGAGCCGTACGCTCTGAGCAGAGCGCACGCTCTGCATGAGGGCCGGGCTCCATTTTCATGGAGCGTCCTCCTGGACGCTCGTATAGCTGTGGGTCACCACCCACAGGCTATACGAGCGTGCATTTTGATGGCCGCGATGGTCGTGACCATCGCGACCATCGAAATTGCGAGCCGGAGCCTGCGGTTGAGGTTTTCAACCGCAAGCTCCGGAGTGATTTTGGCTCTATCAGAGCCAAAATCACTCCCACTGACATCACTAGTGATGTCAGTGGGCCGGCTTCTGACGGGAGGCGTTCCCGTGGGAACGCCCCCGTCAGGGAGGCACGCCCCCGGCACGCCCACCAAAGGGGGCGTGCTGTCAATCAACATTGACAGCACGCCCCCTTTGATCGGACACAACGAGCGAAGGAAAGTCCTTCGCTCGTCGTGTCTGGCGCATGCACACGACGGAGCTCCCTCCGTCGTGCGCATGCTCAGTGCAGACCATCGACCCACTTGCGAGCGGACAGCCGCTCGCGAGTGGGTCTGAATCAGGCCCTAAGTCACAATAGTGTTCTAAAATAATTTTCTTTACTAAAGTTATAGGATTCATTTTCCACCTGTCAGCGAAGCAAAGGACAGAACAGAACTTTTCACAAAAAGGAACATAGGGCCTGATTCAGACCCACTCGCGAGCAGCTGTCCGCTCGCAAGTGGGTCGATGTTCTGGACTGAGCATGCGCACGACGGAGGGAGCTCCGTCGTGCGCATGCGCCAGACGCGACGAGCGAAGGAAAGTCCTTCGCTCGTTGTGTCCGATCAAAGGGGGCGTGCTGTCAATGTTGATTGACAGCACGTCCCCTTTGGTAGGCGTGCCGGGGGCGTGCCTCCCTGACGGGGGCGTTCCCACGGGAACGCCTCCCGTCAAAAGCCGGCCCACTGACATCACTAGTGATGTCAGTGGGAGTGATTTTGGCTCTGATAGAGCCAAAATCACTCCGGAGCTTGCGGTTGAAAACCTCAACCGCAGGCTCCGGCTCGCAATTTCGATGGTCGCGATGGTCTCGACCATCGCGGCCATCAAAATGCACGCTCGTATAGCCTGTGGGTGGTGACCCACAGCTATACGAGCGTCCAGAAGGACGCTCCATTTTCATGGAGGCCGGCCCTCATTCAGATCGTGCGCTCTGCTCAGAGCGTACGGCTCTGAATGAGGGCCATTGCTAGGTTGATGGCAAATTATCAGATTTGTGAACCATATCAAGAGCAACACATCTTAGTTTCTAGGTCTTGAACAGTAACTTAGAGACATTGGGCCTAATTTAGAGGTGCAGCCGATGGGAATATCATTAGGAAGACTATCGGCTGCGGCATTAGCACACAGACACAGTAGCAGCTGTAACTGAGTCCATCTGTGAATCAGGCCCATTATGTGATATAATAAGTGTGCAGTACGTCTGCTCCTAGTTAAGCAAAATCAAATCTGCTTTATCCTTTAGAATGAAAAATCTCAAATTCTCACCACTTTCCTCTGGCTGCGTCTGGTAAGTAGCTGCCATGCTGAGCACTTCTGAAGCATGACCTGGGCTTGAAGTTCATTAAACCTGTAAGCTAGTTTGTCATTTTTCTTATATTTGTCCTGTGGATTTCTGCCTTGTTGTACTGTATATTATGCCAAAATGTACTGTATATTATGTTATAATTAAAATCACAATAAGATGTGAATTACTAAAATTGCATATTAAGAAGATGTCTTCAAGAAATAATGATCTTGTAATGCTGAGCTTTTTCTAGTGGCTTTGCTCATTATTACCAAAGGAACATAACAGCAGTGGTAAAAGTGTAGTACATCAGGACAGACTGCCATGGTGCAGGACGCTATACACAGGGCCGTAGCTAGGGTAGTGCGGCCGGTGCCATCGCACAGGGCACCACAGGTCAGGGGGCGCTGTTTGGGCCTGTCAATTTTCTGTTTATTATCATTCTTGCTTGTAGCTTCCTCTTATTTCATCCCCAGCATCTCCTGGCCTCTCCTATCTCTTCCCTGGACCTTCCCCATGAAGCCATGGCCCTTTTTTCGGTGCATTATGTCCCTTTGAAAAATGAGTGGGGCGCCAATGCTCTTTCTGGCACAGGGCACCAAAAAATCTAGTTACGGCTCTGGCTATACACAGCCAGCAGCCCTCCCCTTCATCATATACGCCTTTCCTCTGGCAGGAGCCCCACACATGGCTGCCACTCTATTATTGTGGAGGGGAGGGGGGTTCCCACTCATTGATCTAGTTCTACTCCAACATACAGCGAGCCACAGATTCTTGCCCAGGTAAGTATTTTTTTGTTTAATGGATCTTGACATCACAGCATTATTAAAGTTATGATACACTGCATTTTGGAATAAGACAAAATGTTCAGACAATGAATTTAGCAATGGTTTTTATTTAAAACAAAAGTAAAGGAATTACGTAGAGTTAATTTAATCAAACTGCCTGCTAATGACAATTGTCTGGTTTCTTTTTTTACATTTTAAAGAATATTGTATCATTTATTTTCATTCCCATAGTCAGAGCGAGACTGGGACTTTAGCATACATTGCATGCAAAGCAAACAAGCCCACATTTATTTGTCTACAGCAAAAAAATAATAATAATCTTCATAAATCACAGAAAGTGCAATAATTCTCTAAGAACCTCAGCACTGCATCTATTAGATGGCACTACTACTGACCCTACAAATAGTGGGAGCCAAACTACAGTGGTAGTGCAGGAGGATGTGGTGCTATGGGGTTATGATGAGGGTGTTGCTGCAGGTTAGGAAATGTGTGGCTATAGTGGGAAAAGGGGAATGTGTTTCTACGTGGGATGGCCTGATTTCTGGCATAGCAAACACTTCTGCCTCTATAGAAGGCCTTTACCACTAGTAAATTGTATGTATTTTACATGTTTAACCCTGTGTCAGGCGCACCTCTGGGACTCCCAGGTTCAGGGCCAGTGGGCCTGACAGGCGCCTGTTATAAAATCGTCATTAGCACCTAATTAATTCAATTCTAACGCTCTTAAAGTGATCAGCAGGGCCGTAACTAGGGTAGTGCGACCAGTGCCATGGAGGTCCCTCTGATGTAGGCGGCTGTGGGAAGATTAGTTTCCCGCAGCCGCCTAGTGGGCATTTCTGACTGGTCGCATCAGATGCGACCATGTCAGGGAAAGCCCAGTCTGGTATGCAGGGCCGTAACTAGGGTAGTGAGACCTGTGCCATGGCACAGGGCACCGCAGGGCAGCAGGCGCTGTTTGGGCCTGTCAATTTTCCCGTTTATTATCATTCTCACTTCCTCCTCTTTTATCCCCAGCATCTCCTGGCTGCCCCACTAATGTTCCTATCTCTTCCCTGGCCCTTCCCCATGAAGCCGTGGCCGTTTTGCAGCTGCACTATCTTATGTCCCTATTTAAAAAATGGGGGGGTTGAGGCGCCAATGCTCTCGCTAGCACAGGGCACCAAAAAGTCTAGTTACGGCTCTGGTTACCAGTGACCTTCATTAGGGTGTACAAAGAGAGAATATATGGAAATCTGATTCACAAATCCACATTTATTAACCTTAAAGCAAGTAAAACAAAAAATACTAAATTTTAAGAGGCGCAGTGTGCCTAAGAGGCCACCCTGGACAAACCTACATATTTCCGCAAAATACCCACAACCTTTGTAATTTTCAATCATAAAATGAGCAAAATACACAAAATTGTGAGAAATAAAAAGAAATACATACCTAAGTAAATAAGTTAGAAGAATTTCCGCGCAATGAGCCTGAGAGGCCAGGAAGGTCACTACTGCACTCCACGCAGGCGGCGGGAAAACTGACTAGGGGGATTTCAAACAGTACCTAGAGATAGGAAGGTACTAGGAGGGGCAGGCCCCTGTGCCCCCTTGTGGCGGAGAGATGAGAGAGAACAGCTTTGTGGCACCTGCCAGGCCAACTGCGCCTGATGCAGGGTTAAGCAAGTAAGGTTCATTGTGGCCCCTTCAATGAGTGTGATCTCCCAATGCAGCTCTTAAACTAGAATAGGTTATGCACCCTTAGTATAGAATATGGATGGCTCACAAGAGCATATACACCAATAGGCATTGTTTATAGTAGTAAGGCATAGGCAGTGGCAAATGGTACGACACTATAAAGACTTACATCATGGCTAGTGAGAAAGAATTTAGTGAATAACACTGATACGCCAGTAGGCAATGCTTCACTCTCCCCATTTTTGCTCAGTTTTGGCAGCATGAATTCTTGACCTGGAGTCCAGCGAAATGTGGAGCGATTGAGAAAATGTCACTGCCAGTAGAGGACATCTGGACACCGGACATAATTGTCTATGAGTTGTACGTGGTGATTGGCATGCGTTTTGTTGTGACAATTTTAGTAGGGTAGCAAGATAATATTTAGATGTGGTTAGATATTAGATACACTTCTTTACAAAGTATGTATTTTAAAGCATTAGCCTTTTAAAGTGATCATTCTCAATAGTAGGATACAGCTGTATACCATAAAACACAGACATGAATTATCTTCTGAGACATTCTTTTGGGAAGGAGAAAATGAACCCCTAGAAAAAGAGGGTAAGACTGAGGCCGATGATACTCATGCTGAGTTGGTCGTACACAAATCCTTAGCATCAAATAACCAATTTGGTTCTGCACAGGCCCACAAATGTTTTGTCTATGAGCAGATTTTGTTCTTGCACCTGAGAGGCGGAAATTGGGAAGAAAGGGGAAAACAAATGAGGCTGGAGTAGGATGTGTGCCTGTCAGTAGCTGTGCCACTTTTGGGTACCTGAGGCCTGGAGCAAAGAAACGCAGATGGTAATGGAGGCGGTAACCAGCACTAGCTAGCCAATTCATACGTACCCAAGAAGGTAGATTATACCTGTTCTATGTAGAGATGTGCGCTAACCCCTGTGTTTTGGTTTTGCATCTGGATTCATCTTCGTGTTTTGGTCTTGAAAACCACCCTCAATTGTTTTAGTTTTGGATCTGGATTAAAAAAAAAAATTATAAAAATGTTTTTAAAACAGCTAAAATCATGTCATTTTTGCAATCCAATAACCAAAATTTGGATTTAAAATCGAATTCGGAACTATTATACTATGCTGAAAGTTCAGAAATGCGACTCGGATCTGTCCGGATTCACAAAATTCAAGTGGATTCGGAGTTCTGGAGAACAGAAGCGCACATCTCTAGTTCTATTACAGATCTTTTTTTATTTAAATTAAATCAAATAGCAAATGTGTTTTTCACTATCAAAACAAATGTTAAAAAACCCTTTTCATCTGCTTATTACCTAGTTGGGTGTAAGTGTACCTGGGTGTATGTAGGACTGACATAAACCTGGAGCATATGCTACTGGTGCAGAGCTGGATGTACCTCGAGACTCAGCATATAGGCGTAAATACTCTTTACATATAACTTTAAGAGGTTATAATCAGGGCAGTCTTAACAGGGTATGCAGTCGGGAAGCCGGCGGACGTAATCCCGACAGCCGGCTTCCCGACTGCTTTATTCCGGTGAGGGTTAAATGACAGGCGTCTAAATGTAGACGCCTGTCATTTTACTGAAGCCGGGAGACTGGCGCCCGGGATCCCGATCGAAGTGATGCCGGGCGCCGCTGCGGACAGCCGCGGGGGGGGAGGAGGGTTAGGTTTAGGGCTCCCAGGGGACTCTTAGGGTTAGGCACCCCCCCCCCGGGAGGTTAGGGTTAGGCTAGGGGAAGGGATGGTTAGGGTTAGGCACCCCCCTGGGGACTTAGGTTTAGGCGGCAGGGAAGGGGGGTTAGGCTTAGGCATTTAGAGGGGGGATTAGGGTTAGATACTGGGAGGAAGGTTAGGGTTAGGCACCCCTAAGGAGGGTTAGGGGGGGAGGTTAGGTTAGTTAATACTTACCTTGGGACGATCGGGATTTTCAGCCATGTTGGCCAGCCGCTGTCTGGATTTGAACCGCCATTCATACCAATTCCCTTAACAGCATTGTAGGCCCTGGGCAAAGCAATGCACAGGGCCCCTAAGTACCCATTCACGGGAATAAAAATGTAAACAGTCAATAAAATGAAACCTTTAGATTTATTGGTACTTTCAACAAAATCAATGTTTTTTTTTTTTTTTAAAGATCTTTTTATTGGATAGATTTTCAATAAACAAAAAAAATCAATGTTTAAACAGCTATGCTATAAAGCGAGGATTAATCAACAGAAACTTTTGAATATTATAAACCTTGAAAAACACAAACATTTCATAGTAAGGGAGGGCTGAGATGTGTGAGGGCTGCTAGTTCCTGCGTTACTGCTGCTGCTGGGGTTATATCTAGCATTATGTAACATGAGACTTCAGTCAGGGATTCAGCTCCCCATAGCTCTGACACTTTGGGAGCCCCCCTGTATACAACAGTATATACAGCATACTACTTAGTATCATTGAATGATACTCCTATATGGTACATGAACTGGTGGGGAGTATTTATATCATGTAAGATTGAATATGACATTATTTATTGAACCATTTTAACATTGGTTTATGTACCATATAGGAGTATCATTCAATGACACTGGGTAGATGTACCAAGCTCTGGAAAGTGATAAATTGGAGAGTAATAAATTACCAACCAATCAGCTCATAACTGTCATTTTTCAAACACAGCCTGTAACATGACAGTTGGGAGCTGAGTGGCTGGAAGTTTATCACTCTGCACTTTATCACTTTCCAGAGCTTAGTACATCTACCTCAGTGACTTAAGTATGCTGTATATAATGTAGTATACAAGGGAACTCCCGATTCTCCCTGTTAACGGTTCACCTTAATAAAATTACAGCAGGCCACAGTGGCAGCTGTGCTTTCTTCTCTTGCAAAAATTAAGGGAAAGGGGGACAGGGATATCGACGCGCAGGCAAATAAAAATATTATATAGTATATATTCTTATTACTAAACCCCCATTCCTTATTATCAACTGGAAAACATGGGGAAAGTAAACAAAATGTACACGGCAGTGGTGGTGCTCACTAGAGTTAAGAACAATAGTAGACAAAACAAGAGAAAAAGAACTCTGTTATGTGAGCACTCCTTACATTAATGGATAATGATGAAAATTTAAATTTAACTTTTAATAATGTATGCTCTAAAAAATAGGTTTGATTTAATGTGTTTACGTATACAACATCCACTAAACACTTACTGTATATACACAAATAGGTGAAATATATCTGACACAGCAAAAACAAAAATAATTTCCATAGGAAATCCCTGAATCACTGAAATTAATAATTTCAAGATTATAAATATCTCAATATTACAGTCAATGTATATATTAATCCATCTCTTGATAGGGCAAAATATTTAGATCATTCATATACACATAAATTCTTTAGATAGCAAAATCAAGTCTTCAGATAGCAATATCATGAAGCATCAAATATAAATATTACATATCATAATGCATCTGATTGTACCCTTCATTTCATCATATCTTTTTGTAGTAGGAAATAACAATAATAAGTGTGTTGTGACTTGTGTGCGCATTAGCCGCACGTGCATCAACAAAGTAGCAGCGCCAAGTGTGAGCCTGTGTCATAAATCAAGAGCCGGCTGGCTCGTCTGTTGAAGGGTGGTGTAACCCCCAAAGTGCCTGAATAAAAAATACAATTTATTTTTTTCTGTTTTTGACTTGTGTGCGCTGTAGCCGTACGTGCATCAACAAAGTAGCAGCACCAAGAGTGCGCCTGTATCATAAATCAAGGGCCGGCTGGCTCGTCTGTTGAAGGGTGGTGTAACCCCAAAGTGCTCCAAAAAATGAAAAATAGTTATTTTTCTGTGTTTGTGACTTGTGTGCGCATTAGCCGCACGTGCATCAACAAAGTAGCAGTGCCAAGCGTGCGCCTGTGTCATAAATCAAGGGCCGGCTGGTTCGTCTGTTGAAGGGTGGTGTAACCCCCAAAGTGCCGAAAAAAATTAAATAAATATTTTTTTCTGTGTTTGTGACTTGTGTGCAGTGTCCCATAAAGGCTGTAGTCCTAAAGGGGTGCTGTAGTGTTGTCCAGGGGGTGCTCTGTCCATCAGGGGTGCTCCCCCCAAGTGCAAAAAAAAATATTTTTTTGTTTGTGTGCGCTGTAGCTGCACGTGCATCAACAAAGTAGCGCCAAGCGTGGGCCTGAGGAGAAATGTAAACTTGCCAATATGCCATTTACGACATGGAGTGGCAAGGAACGGCTAAGGTCCTCCCCTATGTTCATGACTAGTGGTTCAGCTTCACATGATGATGGAAGCCCTCCTCCCGCTACAAAAATCAAACGAGTTAAGCTGGCAAAAGCACAGCAAAGAACTGTGCTTTCTAATTCTAAAAAGATATCACAAATCCCCATGGAGAGTCCAAGTGTGGCGACGGTTGCGATGCCTGCCCTTCCTAGCACTGGACGGGAAGAGGTGGCTCCTTCCACCATTTGCACGCCCTCTGCAAGTGCTGGAAAAAGCACCCACAGTCCACTTGCTGATATTCAAATTGAAGATGTCACTGTTGAAGTACAACAGGATAAGGATATTGGTGTAACTGGCGCTGAGGAGGAAGTTGACGAGGAGGATTCTGATGGTGAAGTGGTTTGTTTAAATCAGGCACCGGGGGAGACAGTTGTTGTCCGTGGGATGAAAAAGCCCCTCACGGTCATGCCTGGGCAGAAGACCAAACATTCCACCTCTTTGGTCTGGAAATATTTCTATCCAAATCCGGACAACAACTGTCTTGCCATATGTACCATATGTAAAGGTGGAATAAGTAGGGGTAGGGACGTTAACCACCTAGGAACATCCTCCCTTATACGTCCCCAGCAGCGCGTTCATAAAAAGTTACTGTCAAGTTCAGAAACTGTGGCTAAGACCGTAAGCAGTCCAGGGACACCTAAATCCCTTTTTCCTGTTGTATCCAAGTGTCTGCAAACCACGCCGTCAACTCCCTCCTCGTCAATTTCCTCCTCTGTCAGGATCGGAAGTAGTCCTGCAGGCCATGTCACTGGCATGACTGACTCTCCTATCCGGGATTCCTCCGGAGGATCCTGCATTGCTACGCCTACTGCTGCCGCTGCTGCTGTTGCTGCTGGGAGTTGTTCATCATCCCAGAGAGGAGGTAGGAACACCACTACTTCTTTTACAAAGCAATTGGCCCTCCGACAGTCCTTAGCGAGGAGGATGACGTACGACAGCAGTCATCCTGAAGCAAAGCGGATAACTGAGGCCTTGACAGCTATGTTGGTGTTAGACGTATGTCCGGTATCCGCCATTGGTGCAGTGGGATTTAGACAATTGATGGAGGTAGTGTGTCAAATCCCTTCTAGATTCCACTTCACTAGGCAGGCGATACCGAGACTGTACAGAAACGTCAGAAAAAGTGTCCTCAGTGTCCTAAAAAATGCGGTTGTACCCAATGTCCACTTAACCATGGACATGTGGACAAGTGGAACAGGGCAGACTAAGGACTATATGACTGTGACAGCCCACTGGGTAGATGTATGGCCTTATGCAGCAACAACAGCTGTGTCACCAGCAGCATTTCAGAAATGTCAGCACGTTCAAAGGCAGGTTATGCTGTGTATCACCGGTTTCAGTAAGAGGCACCCTGCCAACAACCTCTTAGAGAAACTGAAGGAAATCATCACCCAATGGCTTACCCCACTCTCCTGGGGATTTGTGATATCTGACAACGCCACCAATATTGTGCGGGCATTACATCTGGGCAAATTCCAGCACGTCTCATGTTTTGCCCACACAATAAACTTGGTGGTGCAGAATTTTCTTAAAAATGGCAGGAGCGTGCAGGAGATGCTTTGGGTGGCCCGAAAAGTTTCTGGCCACTTTCGCCATTCAGTGACTGCGTGCCGAAGACTGGAGCACCAGCAAACACTCTTGAACCTGCCCCGACATCACCTGAAGCAAGAGGTTGTGACGCAGTGGAACTCAACCCTTTATATGCTTCAGAGAATGGAGGAGCAGCAAAAGGCCATTCAAGCCTATACATCCACCTTTGACATAGGCAAAGGGGAGGGTATGCACCTGACTCAAGCGCAGTAGAGAATGATTTCCATGTTGTGCAAGGTTCTCCAGACCTTCGAACTTGCCACTGTCAGCTTGAGTCAGGTCATTCCCCTCATCAGGCTTTTGCAGAAGTAGCTGGAGAAAGTGAAGGAGGAGCTAAGACATAGCAATTCTGCTCAGTATGTGGGACTTGTGGATGAAGCCCTTCATTCGCTTTGCCAGGATTCGAGGGTGGTCAATCTGTTGAAATCAGACCACTACATTTTGGCCACCGTGCTCGATCCTAGGTTTAAAGCCTAGGCGGTGTCTCTCTTTCTGGCTGACACAAGCCTGCAGAGGTACAAAGACCTGCTGGTGAAAACGCTGTCAGCTGAAGTGGAATGTGACATGTCAACAGGTCCTTCTTCATTTTCTCCAGCAACTGGGGTTGCCCGGACACAACTTAGGTATCCTAAGCAACCCACTGGCGGTGATACAGGGCAGACAGGACCAAGTTTGGACATATGTTTAAGGTGAATAATAATGTATAAATAGTGTCAACCTGGATCAACAAACTGTATCTCTCTGTATTATTGCAAAATATTATTATTTCTTACCTCTATTAAATGCGGTCAATCTCATTTGAGTAGTTCTCTCATTGAGTGTCCTATGCGTTAAGTATGACACCCAACAGCAGAAACTAAATTTGAGCAACGTCCCTGTTACACTTTTGTTTCTAAGGGTAAACTACTCTCCGGTAATCTCTCACTCCCCACAGATAGCATTTTGCAAAGGTGAAGAGCAGTAGAATGAGGAGATCTATACCCTGACCTTCCTTATTATTATTATTTCCTACTACAATAGGATATGATGAAATGAAGGGTACAATTAGATGCATTATGATATGTTATATTTATATTTTTTTATGCACTGATGCTTCATGATATTGCTATCTGAAGACTTGATTTTGCTATCTAAAGAATTTATGTGTATATGAATGATCTAAATATTTTGCCCTGTCAAGAGATGGATTAATATACTGTATACATTGACTGTAATATTGAGATATATATAAACTTGAAATTATTAATTTCAATGATTCAGTGATTTCCTATGGAAATAATTTTTGTTTTTGCTGTGTCAGATATATTTCACCTATTTTGTGTATATACAGTGTTTAGTGAGTATTGTATACGTAAACATATGAAATGAAACCTATTTTAGAGCATACATTATAAAAAGTAAAATTAAAATTGTCATCATTATCCATTAATTTAAGGAGTGCTTTCTTCTCTTACCTGCAGTACCGCTGAAGCATGGTGACTCCTCCGGCCTTCTCTACACAGGTGCTGATGTCATCATATCAACGTCAGTGCAGAGAACCACAGAGGAGCCGACTGTCACGTCAGTAGTGCTGTTGGAGTCTGTCCCTGCAACGCTGCTATGGAGATCAGATGAGGGAAGGCTTTGCCAGGACAGCACCTGGTACAAGTCAGTGCAGCTCCGTTTGCCGCTAAACGGTACTGTACCATAAATAACCACAATTGGTGTTGCGCTGATATTCAATAGATTAAATTTATATTCCTTATGTACTTGACTTGTCAGAAAAAATAATTGAGACGCCAATATTAATTATTTAACAATCTTTATATATAATATATCTTAATATAAGAAAATTGTTTTTTTGTATTGTGATTGATATTAAAATATATTATATATAAAGATTTTTAAATAATTAATATTGGCGTCTAAATTGTTTTTCTTACAAGTCAAGTACATAAGGAATATAAATTGAATCTATTGAATATCAACGCAACACCAAGTGTGGTATCCTTCTTGGGTGAGCTAACACAGGCTCATAGGTGTATGCAGCTACCAATTAATTAAACTTTGTACATTCATATTAGCGCCTTTGCTTATAATCTTTTGGTTAGGGTTTGTACTGTACTGTACCAGCCAAAACGGTAGCCTAGAATCGTGGGGCTCTGGGCAACTCCCCAGTGTGCGGCTTTACTTATTTGTTTGACATATATACATCCACCTCAGCATGACTCACAGAGATTGCAGAAGTTAGAGGGAGATGTAGCAAGACTGACAGCTGTAGGCCATCAATTGAAGCTTAAAAGAGCAGTGGAACTCTGTACTGAATGATATTTTGTTCATGCTTGTATGTTGTGGTTATTGTTATTGTTGTCACTGGACTATTTGTTTTCTTTAGCATAGATGAGGATAAGTCACAGCGCACACCCTTTGTGTATGTAAATCACACTGGACGTGTTCGCTATGACCGAATGCTTCGAGTGGTCAGCTCATGTAACCTTGGTATCTTCAACTTTCCATTCGATGTTCAGAACTGCTCACTTACCTTTGGGTCCTACATGCACACAGGTATGTAATATGGGATTATACGTAACCTGTACTCTAGTTCATCAACCACACTGTAAATCTATAGCATAGTACAACAATAATACATAAAATAATTATCATAAAATAATTAAAACACCATCTTATATTGTTAGGTCTAATCCATATATAATAAATCAATGCATTATGGTCACTGGACTATTATACACATAACAACTGGACATTGCAACTGAATTGTAATATCTGCACAATCTCTAGCTATAGTGCATTATTCTGTTATAGTCTTTCTATAACTTTATTAAGACACTCTATAATACATAGAACTAAATGAATGCAATATAAATGTGTGCAGTACCTGCAATTCTATCACAGTGAGAGACATACGCCTGGGCCTGGCTCTTCCTGTGGAACAGATTCTTCAAAACTCTTTGCAATATTTGGAGACAAGTGGAGAGTGGGAGCTTATTCGGATAGAAGGAACACCCGATATCCTGAGATTTGGCATTGACGAATGGGACATAATTACATTTTGGGTGCGTTAATTGAACCAAATACTTTATAACAGGAAGAATAACAGAAAGAACAATAATGATACATAGGGCCTGATTCAGACAGAGACACACAGCGTGTTTAGCCTCATCTTAAGCTAATGCCATAGCTGATTTCAGTTAAAGTGAGACGCCCACTTGCAGTGTCTTGAGACAATCCTTTTTTGTCTCAGAACATCTTTTGGAGCACCATCCGTCGCACCATTGAAACCTGCACCAGTCCTATGGCAGGGCCAGTTTCTCATCTGATTATGCGTCCTGTGTGAGCGATTGTGCGTCTTTGGATGCATCAAAATGGCAACACGCCCACATCATCTTAGCCAACCCGGGAATGCCCACTAAAATTCACTGACTCTGCATACATTTCTGTACTGCGTCTCTGAGTGATAGCAATTGGAATGCATGCGCTGTGCAACTTAGACGCGTGCACAAACTTACTACATTGGCCAACTGCATGCGGCATGCACACTGCGTCCACGTCTGAATCAAAATTTCTTATCAGTTCTTCCTTGTACTGTTTCCCTGTTTCATAGAGCTAAGAGGATATTCACTTTTCGTCTGATTCACAGTTAGAAGCAAATCAAAAAAGTAGCAAAAGAAGAAACAATGTTCGCCTTGGAAAAAGCATGTTGCACTGCAGGTGGCCCAGATGAGGCTATTGGAGCCCTGCACTGCACTCCCTGCGCCACTGTGCCTCCCATGCAGTGTGCCGACTCTCTATGCTTGTCCCATGGTGCTATCTTTCTAGTGATGTATGCAGAAATATGGCACAGCACAGGAGCTAGTAGACATACTCTCTCCTGCGCATACACCTTCTTTCTGAATTTATAACTGGAAAGTTGGCACTGCAGTTCCGTGCACTACATGGGGGGCACACATTTAAACAAGTTTTGGGGGGCCCTCTTCATTTTTTAATATGTCCCAGGCCATAAGTTCTAGCTTAATTCTAATTTACAGTGTAAAAACAATACTGCTCAATATTTGTTTGCTACTTGCAAAATTATAAATGCATTTGCACCTCTTGCATTGTAATAACATGGGTTGTCTGCAAGCAAATTGCTCCTTTTTTAATTAGCTCTTAACTTTGAATCAAGCCATTGATTTCCAAAATGAACTGTCTATCTCTCAATGCCCAGTGCCTAAATTGTAGGTAAAAAGTGGAGCTCCTTTGCATACTGCTCCAAAGCAAATAGTGTGTTGCGAGGTTCTGAGAGTAGGTGGGTTATGTGATGACTGTACATTTACTGTATGTGCTCCAGGTAGTCATGTGAGTGGTATGCAGTCACATTGTCGCAGGCTTCCTGACATTCTGGCAACCCACTCTGGGGCTATTTCTTATGCCTTGAGTGCCGCACCTTTCGTCCTATTATTCCTTTACTGCGAGGGCACCGACAGACGTAGCTATTGTTATTTGGAGTGCCAGTCCTTGCTTGTATGTATGTATGTATGTATGTATATATATATATATATATATATATATACAGTATATATATATGTGTATATATATATATATATATATATAATTTTTTTCTAAATAGATATAACATTTATTTTCACTCAATTTCTGATTTTTATTCTGTGCCTGTTTATTTCAGGTAGTGATCCGACGTCGCTCTGTCCTGTATGTGGTCAATCTACTTATCCCTAGTGCATTCCTAATGCTGATTGACATCTTGAGCTTCTTCCTTCCACCACACAGCACTGACCGAGCATCCTTCAAAATGACTTTGCTCCTGGGATACACTGTGTTCCTGCTTATTATGAATGACTTGCTGCCAAGTACAGCCAATGGAACACCATTAATTGGTAACACTCTAATTTGCATGGCGGGTACATAAGTCACCTTGGGTACATAGCAGCTATCTGTCACTGATTTGTTGATAATTTTTATCAAAGTAAAATACATACAACTTTCTCATATTGAAATGCATAACCAAGCACTCGGAGTCATCCGAAGACCCAGCTTTTGATGTTGTTTTTTGTAGAAAAAGAAAAGAAAAGACAGTGTCGAGCAATGTACCAAATCAGTTCACAGAAGTAGATATTGTGATCGAAAATGGCTCCACCATGGATTCAAGAAAAAAACATTTATTATAAATATCAGATAACAGAAAAGCTAATTAATTTTAAAAAATGTGGCAACTTGTTATATTTATCACACTGCTGCAACCAAATGCATTTTGAATGTAAAAACAAGATGCATTATGGATTAACAACAAAAACAAATTAAATTTGGACTAACTAAATAAATACTTAAGCTCTAAAATCAGATGCCAGAACTTGACTCTCTCATTACTAGTAATTTTGCAGATAGGATAATACTTCACCAAAAATATAATTAGCATATGATGTAATATTGCTATAGTAGAAATCCTCAAAACTGAGAATGCTTGGTATACAAGAGAAAACTTGTTTCCAGTATGGAGTGAATATCACTTCTTCTTGCCAGGTCCGGCAGGCTGTGATGGTCCGTTGCGGGCGGGTGCTAGTCTTCTGCTCTCTGGCACTCACCTTAGTGGTCTGCTTCCTCTCTGTCCCCTGCTGCCAGTTCCGGCCCTCTCTATCTCCTCCGTGTTGTAGGTGCAGGCGGCCGGCTCTCCCCACACTTTGTAGTTGAATTGCGCAGCCTATTTAAACTGTTCTGGTTGTTTGTCACTGGCTGCTAGAGTGTTCTGTACTCCAGCAGCTGTACTGCCGGTGAATATTGTGACTTACCTGCATCTTGATCTGAACCTGCTTACTTGGTATTGCATCCTCCTGACATGATTCTGCATGTTGCCTGGTACCACGTTGCTTTGCCTGGTTCTGAACCGTTCCCAGAGCCGGTGCAAGGTGTCACGGTGCCCTAGGCAAAATTTTAGCCGACCACCCCTCAAATACCCTCACAAGTGACATATAGGGGCGGGAGAAAGGCTAGATAGGCAGCAGTACATTGGTGGCCCGGGGGAGAGAGCAGTCACCATACAGAGAGGGAAGGGGACGGGCATCGGGCACTGCTTCTCCCGCTGCCTGTTGCCTAATGGTAGCACCGGCCCTGCATGTAAGATGGGTCATATATCACAACCAGCATTAAGCTTTGTGCTCAGGCAACACCTGGCAGACATTGGTACAATATTGTTCTAATTTTACCAATTCACGGTGAGTGCATTTGCACCATTTAAGTTCTTTTATCACACCCTCCACACTATTGCATTCTTCTTTTGCTATGCTGGTTTCGCATTGAAATGTATGAATTAAGGATTCTGACTCATATCCCAACTGCCCCTGACACCTCCAATTAAGGAGCTAGGTCATTGTCCATAATAGATTATTTATGTTATGCCATAATAGTGCAAATGTGAAGAATTTCACAGCGACCATTCAGCATCTACTTTTCAGATTTCTACAGCAACAGACACTGTAGCCAAATATGTGTTCATTGTGTTGCTATAGTTAACTGCTCATTTGCACTGTTTAATCATTCTACAAGTCTTAGACTGTTTCTCAAACCATGTGACATCATAATAATATAGGCCCGTAATCAATTTGGAGCGAAAAGCCGGAATCTGCGAAAAAGTTTTGCCGATGACGTCATTTTGCCAGGCGGAAAAGTATTGCCGTATTCAATTTGAAGACTTTCCGCCTCAACGCAATGTAATAGGCGGAAAAGTTTCGCCTATGAATAGCAGGATGAAAAAAGTGCAGAATTGGGGTTTTGGGGTGCAACGTTGTGGGAACACCCGTGCAGCCTTCAGACAGTCACCCAAAGATAAACTGCGTCAAAATAAAAAAAAAAAAACACTTAAGAACTCCCCAAAAAATCACTTTCATTTTGGGGGTGAAAAAAAAATGTTGGGGGACAAAGTTAAAAACTAGCGAACTAGACTCCAGGGGGGTCCCCAAGTATGCCCCAGGTGTTTTTTTCATTGCAGGTGCTTGCGGCAGGTGGATTTTTCATGTTTGTTTTAAACTTAACTTTAGCAACTTTTAAATATGCTCACCCCCATTTTCAAGTACCCCAAAATTGCTGGGATAAGTTATTTTCTGCAAAAAAACCTCCTAAATACTATTCTTCACCACTAATGCAAAAATGCTATTTAGCAGCTATTGAGCCCGTTTAAAAACACCAAATACCTTCAGCAAGCCAAATCGGGGGGTACCATAGGGAACCCCCATGTCACAGCATCTTTTGGGGGGTGTCAGGCTGATTTCCCCAAATCTGTCATGACTTTACGCTTGTTTCAGTTTCGCCGGGTCCCGTTTTCACGTACTTACAAATTGAATACGGGGATACGCGGGCACACGCACAATACTTTTCCGCCTGCAAAACAGGCGAAGTAGACGAAAAGTCCAGGAGACGGAAAAGTATCGCGGGTCCGCTCAAATTGAATACAGCTCATAGTCTTTGAGAATTATCTGCTGTGAAGTACCTGACAAAGAACCTCTTGACTTTAAAAATTAGCTAACGGTGACCCTTTATTTTCCGAGTCATTTTGCTCCTGATAGGATGCTTTTGTGGTCATGTTTACCGTGCGGATTTCCCTACTCCTTCTCCAACCACAACAGAGTAGACTGAACTGACACTGCTGTCATTTCAGCTGTACACAGGCTATGGGGCCTATTTATAATTTTAGTTTGTTACAAAAATCATGCAGAGACTGCTATTTTCTCATGATTATCAGAACTTTTAGTATTGGGGTATGTATGAAAGCAGGCCCACTGGTATATAATCATGTACTCTTGTGTAAATGTAATGTATGAATGACACAGTTTTGCTGCTGAGCTATTGTTTTCTTGCTGAATGCTGAGTCAGACAGTGACCCACCCCAACCAAAGAATGGTACCCCCCCTCCACCATACTCCCCATGCCCCTGTAACGCCAGTGACAGCTAGTACGTATGTATATATATATATATATATATATATATATATAACACAAGCAGTGTATGTTATAATGTAGTGTGTCAGTAAGTGTAATAGTGCTGTGGACAGTATATAATATACTGTCTACAGTGCCAATACACTTACTGACCCACAACACAACAAACATACACTGCATTTTCTTGGTAATAAAATATATAATTATTGTCATAATAATGATTGATGATTACATTACAGAGACTTCTCTGCCCGGGCATGATTCCTTTCCCTGCAGCTGCTCCTTGTCTCTGAGTGAAGAGAGGAGGAGCAAAAGGCAAAGTACAGAGAAGAACTAGGGGGCGGGCCATTGGCTGTCAAGCGCTGCAGGCGACACTTAGTGATGTCATGTAACACTTTATGTCAGCGACTGAGTGGCAGTGCTGACACCTAACTTGACAAACAGGACAGCCAGCCTTCGTTGCGTTTAACTAGCTTCGGCTGGAGGGACTGGCCAGGGAGGGAGAGGAGACAGGCAGTGTGCTTAGCAGCACTGTCTGTCTCAGATTATAGTGCGGTCACCGTGGCCAGTTTTTGGTGCGCAGCCGTTGCCACTCGCAGCTCGGATACTATCTGTCATTGTGATGTCACGTGACCTGGACTGTGGACAACATAGCAGTGGCCGCGGCTGGCTTGTGCTGCAGCCGCCACTCAGAATATACACGGGGGTGTGTGGCTTGACTGCTGAACCGAGCGGACGTATTTTCGGAGAGCTCCTACAAAAAACCCCAATAAATTCTGTTTTGTGCTATACTTGGGTGTTGAAGCCCCCTGTTCTCTTGCTCCCGCCCCTGTGGACACAGCGGTCCAATTTCCTGTGGCCTCCGCACCTCCAGTGACGGCTCCGGGGACCCACAGGTACTGAGGCCTACCTCGCGCGCATAAGCCGCGGCCTCGATTTCGGACACGGCCTGCCGCTACTCAAAGAGGGACGCAAAAAGAGACCTCTGTCCCTGCTGACCTCGGGTGGTCCTGTTGACGCCCTACCTCTCCTCCGGGGGTTGGGCGCTGCTCCCGTGGCATTGAGGCCCGCGCCGCACCCAGCAGCCCCGGCCTCGAGTGTGGTGCGCGGACCGCGGCGGCCGCGATCACTACTGCAAACGGCTGTGCACCTCTACCGCACTCTCTCTGCCTGTCTGCCCATTCAGCTCGGACAGCCCAGGCAACCCATGTCACCTGTGATACCCTGGTGAGGCCCGACTTGGAGACATCAACCGCAGGAGGCCGCCATCTTGGCTCCTTTCTATTTCTCCTGCTGCCAAACCAAGCTCCCATCCTGCTGTGCTGTGGAAGATATCGGCAGCGGTGCCTTTCACTGGTCCCCCCATCTCTCTCTGCACGCTGCTGGTGGCTGCACACCCTGAGGATTTGCCTCTGTCCTCTCCTTGTAGCTGATGCCCTGGTGCCCTCAATATAACTGGATTGTGGATTCTGAAGCAGGAACCTCCAGCTTCTCTATACAGCACATCAAGTTAAGTACCCACACCATACCCACAACATATCTCCTTACAGCTTGCTCTGCTCCTAACACCCTGCTATACAATATACATGCCCTATCTATCTCAATATTACACTCCTGCTACTGGATGAATATTTCACCCCTCAAGTAGTAGTAGCATCCATTGCTGCCATGTTTTTTCAGTGATATCCATCACTCATCCCTATGAGACCTCCACAGCCCATATTTAACTAATATTGCATTGACCGCAAAAGAAACCATTTGACTTTTCATATTTGTTATACGAAGAAGACAGTATGCCTAACAAAAGAAGCAAGTTGTCTTCTCTCGTACCTCCTATCAAATTTGTAGCACAGAAAACGACCGATTCATCCTCTGCTGGGAAATCTCCGCTGACAACCAAGGTTGTCCCTTCCCCTAGCCCTGATTTCAACCTTGATCTTTCTGTTGATGCTCCGCTTACTGTCCGCACTCTCCATCAAATGCTTCAGGCATTCCGCACGGACCTTACCTCTGACTTCCAAGTGACTATTAAAAAACTCACCAGTGAAGTGACTGGTATTGGGGACCGTACGAACAACTTGGAGACTAAGATGCAAGAACTAGTTTTCTCGCATAATGATCTTCTAACCTCCCATAACTCGGTCCTCAAGGAGTTGACGGCTGTCAAAAACAAATTGGCGGATTTGGAAGATAGATCCAGGAGGAACAACGTTAAAATCAGAGGCGTCCTGGAAACTGTATCAAATGCAGAACTCCAGGACTTTGCTTTGAACATCTTCCAGAAGTTATTGCCATCTGCAGAGGTTCGCGACTTGTTGACTGATCGCATCCACCGTCTACCTAAGCCCCGCTCAGCTCCGGCAGGCTCTCCCAGAGATGTCCTCCTGCGACTTCACTTCTTCCATATCAAAGAAGAGATATTAAGGGTGGCACGAGATTCGGGGGATGCGGAAGTTCTTAATAATCTCCAGTTGTTTCCTGACTTCTCGATCCACACCATTAATACATGGAGAACATTCCAACCTCTCACGAAAGCGCTTCAGGATAACGACATCCAATACAGATGGGTTTCCCGGTAAAGCTTCTGGTGCGAAAAGATGGTTCAACATTTATTATCTCTTCACTGGAAGCTGGCGTCAAATTGTTGGCAGAATGGGAGATTTCTGTCTCGATTACCACATCTTCACAAGCTCCTCTTCTCCAATCGGAGTGGTCTCGAGTGGGATGAAGCCGATTTATATTGCCTTTTTGGAATTTTTCGAAGTCTCCTGGTCTTCTATTGGATACATCTAGATTTGTTCAGCAACGGACTATTGCGAACCATCTCAATATTCTTCAGCTATTCGCCACGACCAAGGTCCTTCTTTAGGAACTATGGACCTGATTGAGAGCCGATCGTAAGCGGACGCTCGTTCGTTCCGAGCGATGTTTGCCCAACTGCGCATGCGTACGGATCATAATACGCATGCGCGAACCAGTCAGTGCGGCCGAAAATCGTTTGTTCGCTAAATAGCGAATGCCTGCTAATATGAGTGACAGGAGGAGGCGTATGTGGGTGGTAACAGGGGAAGGTGCTTGAAAACGGGGAGTGGAGATCCGAACGCAGGCGTGCTTAAAGGTCAAAACGGGCGTTTTATGGGTGTGCATAATTAATACAGCAGCGTCATTGACCACGTCACTGGGTTATTTTATAGTCAGAACTGCTCGCAAGATTGTGGTAGCAAAAATAAACCACAAGAATAGCGAGCAGTTCATACGATAGTCGATGTACTCGATTAATCTAATAAATAGCGGACATGACGTAGGATGCGAGCGGCCAGGGGGCGTAGTTATCCAAAAAACTACCGCAAGTTTTGTTCGCTCGTTCAGACATAGAGGCGTGAACAGACCGCAAAGAGCGAATGGTTCATTTGAATAGCCACCCCCTTTTCCTGAACGACTGTCCGCAAATTGCGTCCGGCTCTGAATCAGGCCCTATGTTTCTTCCATATTTATAGATCTGGATTTCTTTTGTGGACGCTCCATGCTGTACCACTTACATATGAGCACTTCCAGTGTAAGGTCTGTTGTATCCTTGCAATTTCTGTTTATTGTTCCATTTAAAGTCAGTGGTTTATTGTTTGATTGCAATAATTGTTTCCCCTTCTCCTGCCTTCTTTCTCACCACAGTATGTATTGAGATTATTTCTCTGTTGTTAGGTTAGAGAGGGGATGGTAAATGTGATATATTACTATATGTTTATAATATGTTTCATAATAGGTCTCAGGGATAGAGAACGACACAGCCCGCCCCACATGTTAACCATTTTGCCGTACTGTTTTTTCACGGCAACTGCTGTGGCTTGATATACTGGGCCTTTTGGGTTTTCTATTTCCCTTTTTTGCTTTTGTTTTTTATTTTTTCCCCGTTTCCCTATTTACATGTGTAACTTTTTTCTTTTTTTTGTTGTTTTGTGACACGTATATTTAAAACATTCTCAATTTTCCACTGTTTTAAATAATCCAATGGTTAAAGTCCTTTCGCTAAATGTCAAGGGACTTAACTCCCCACAAAAGAGACGCTTGGCTCTTTCTACTTTCAATCATCATAAGGCTAATATTGTAGCTCTCTCAAACGTAATGGAGTTGCTATACTGTTTCACGCTAATACCCCATTTGAGTTACATAGAAAAATAGAGGATGGGAACGGCAGGTTCCTTATTCTTGTTGGGAAGGTTGAGGAGACTCTTGTCACTTTGGTTTCTCTCTATGCCCCTAATTCCCGACAGGTCCCCTTTTTACGAGACACTTTTGAGGAAATATCTAAGGTTCGGCAAGGAGCACTTATTTTGCTGGGTGACTTTAATTTAGTTCTCGACCCTAAACTAGATAGATCCTCTCCTCAGGGACATTCTTCTTCCCCTCGTGATATGGGCCCTTCATTGGCCTTTAAGAAATTATTGGCGGAGTACGATTTGTATGACGCTTGGCGTACTTACCTACCAGATGAGAGAGATTATACCTTTTTTAACTCAGTCCATAATAGTTACTCTAGAATTGGTTTTGTCCTTTTGGATAAAAGAATTCTACAATCTACTAAAAGGGTTAAGATCCTCCCTATTACTTGGTCTGATCATGCGCCTGTCTTATGGATTTGGGATATAGGCCATCAAATTTCTACCAGGCGTCCCTGGCGTCTTCCTGAGTACCAACTAAAAGATCCTGAGACTCTGCAGGCCCTTACTGATTCTCTTAAATTATATATACAGACTAAGGGCCTGATTCAGACCCACTCGCGAGCGGCTGTCCGCTCGCAAGTGGGTCGATGTTATGTACTGAGCATGCGCACGACGGAGGGAGCTCCGTCGTGCGCATGCGCCAGACGCGACGAGCGAAGGAAAGTCCTTCGCTCGTTGTGTCCGATCAAAGGGGGCGTGCTGTCAATGTTGATTGACAGCACGCCCCCTTTGGTGGGCGTGCCGGGGGCGTGCCTCCCTGACGGGGGCGTTCCCACGGGAACGCCTCCCATCAGAAGCCGGCCCACTGACATCATTAGTGATGTCAGTGGGAGTGATTTTGGCTCTGATAGAGCCAAAATCACTCCGGAGCTTGTGGTTGAAAACCTCAACCGCAGGCTCCGGCTCGCAATTTCGATGGTCGCGATGGTCTCGACCATCGCGGCCATCACAAAGCACGCTCGTATAGCCTGTGGGTGGTGACCCACAGCTATACGAGCGTCCAGGAGGACGCTCCATGAAAATGGAGCCCGGCCCTCATTCAGAGCGTGCGCTCTGCTCAGAGCGTACGGCTCTGAATGAGGGCCTAATTCTCCTAATGATACTTCTGTTTTCACACATTGGTGTGCCTTAAAAGCAGCAATATATGTGCTAGCCATAGAACCCCTTGCTCAAAAAATCCGCCAATCGTCTGAGTTTCCAGGGCTCTCTATCTATGACACCTCTTATAAATTATGTCTGTTTGCAGATGATGTTTTGTTGTTTGTCACCGACCTGGAGATTTCGTTGCCATCGCTCCACAGCATTTTTTTTTTTTTAATCGTTTATTAGAATTAAGAGTAAACAACAGTACAATTTGGTGTCACAGTAAATATATTCTTCGAAAGCAATATATATATAAAAAAAAAATACCCCGATGATGTTATACTAGAAAAAATTCTTCGGCTAATTTAAAATTGCGGAGAATATTATCTTAAGTAGTTATAACAACATTGGTAAAATGTGGTAAGAAAATAAAAATTCAGGTAGAGAATATTTGGGATGGAGGGAAAGTATATAAAAAAAGAAATTAAAAAAAGAGGAGGGTGGGATTGTGTAAGCGAGTCGAGGTAACGTGAAAAAAAAAATAAAATAAATAAATAAATGAATAAATAAATGAAAACATCAGGAATAGATATAGAGGATGTGATTCATGAGAGACCTGGAATAGGAGTTGCTTGAGAGGAATACCAGGGTGACCAAATTGAGTGGAATTTATACACTGAGTTATTCATGAGGCTGGTAGTATACTCCATTTTAGAAACAAACCAGATTCTATTTAAAAGTTCTTGTTTAGTTGGGGTATTCATTTTTTTCCAGTTGCTAGTTGATACTTAGCTGCACAGGAGATGTGGAGAATCAATTTATTAGCGTCTTTGGAAACCTGATCCATTGGGACACAAAGTAAAATGTTAGCGGGGAAAGAGAGAAAGGTAGGGTGACAGCAGATGATATGAGGGAGCAGACCATATTCCAGAATGGGACTATCTTTGGGCACGACCACCAAATGTGAAAAAATGTACCGACATGACCACACTGTCTCCAGCACAGGTTAGAAGTGTTGGGATACATATGATGGAGGCGTTCTGGGACTAAATACCATCTTGTGAGAACTTTATATGAATTTTCTTTGATTGCTACACTGATGGAACATTTAGAAATAGTAAGATATATTGTCTCCCAAGTGTCATCGCCCAATGGGTGTCCCAGATCTGTCTCCCATGCTAGCTCGTGTGTCGAGGTTAAGGGGGATTCCGGTGCCAATATAGAATGGTAGAGAAAAGATATAGTACCCTTGTCAGTAGATCGGTGAATGCAGTATCTTTCTATAGGAGAGGGATTTCGGGGTGAGGTAGTGGAAAATAGAGAGGTGATGAAGTGGCGAATTTGCAAATATTGGTAATGTAACGAGTTGGGAATGTCGTGTTTTTCCTGAATATCATTAAACGTTTGAGGGGCGAATTGTCCTATAATATGACGAAAGCGGGTAATACCCGCCCTGGCCCAGGTACATGCCATGGTATGTGAGAGGCCTGGTGGGAAGGAAGGGTTATTCCATATGGGGGTTTGAGGAGACGGATAGGTGGAGAGAGAGAGTTTTTTATTAAGATTATCCCATATGAAGAGTGTCAGAGCTACCGTCGGTATGGAGAGGGCAGTGCGCGGTCTGTATTTTAAAGGTAACCAAGGCAAATGTGAGATTGAATCATATCCCACTAAATCATTCTCAATGTCAACCCAGCGTTTAGTAAAACTAGGAGCATGCCAGGCTACCATCTGACTCAAATGAGAAGCTATATAGTAGCGTAATAAGAGAGGCAAACCTAGGCCTCCGTCTGATGATCTTCTAGCTAAGATATCTCGACGTATACGAGGTCTCTTATAGTTCCAAATAAATTTACAGTATAAAGATTGGAGTTGGTTGAGGACTTGGGTTGGAATTGCCACAGGTAGAGTCTGAAACAGATAAAGCAATTTTGGTAAAACATTCATCTTCATTGCATTGATACGCCCAATCCATGAGATAAAATAAGTTTTCCACTGCAGGAGATCCTGTTCGATTGTTTTAAACAAAGGAGAATAATTAGCTTTATATAGGTGATCATATGTTTTAATAATATTAACCCCAAGATATCGCAAAGAGTCTGTTCTCCAATGGAAATTAAAATTCAATTGCAATAGCCGCTTCAGATCACCCGGGAGATGAATGGGAAGAGCTTCAGATTTAGTTTGATTGACTTTGTAGCCCGACAGGTCTCCATATAGGGACAATTCATGAAATAAATTTGGAAGAGAGGTAAGTGGTTTGGTTAAAGTAAGAAGAATATCATCAGCAAATAAAGAGAGAGTGTATTGAGAGTTTCCAATAGTTACACCAGATATGTCAGGGTTAGCCCGTATTCTCCTAGCTAGCGGTTCGATAATCAAAGCAAATATAAGGGGCGATAACGGGCAGCCCTGTCGGGTACCATTAGTTATAGAAAAAGGATCTGAAAGTATTCCCCCAGCCAGAACAGATGCAGTTGGATTAAAGTAAAGGGATTTAATAGCTTGTAAAAATTTACTCCCGAGGCCAAAAGAAGTAAGCGTGTGCATCATAAATGACCAGGAAACCCTATCAAAGGCTTTCTCCGCATCCAGAGCAAGCACAAGAGAAGGAAGTTGGTGATTATTTATATAGTGGATAATGTCCACTGTTCGTCTAGTATTATCAAGTGCTTGCCTGGACGGGACAAAGCCAACCTGGTCCGGATGGATAAGGTTGGGTAGAAGGGGGTTAAGCCTGTTTGCCAGGATCTTAGCGAAGATTTTTAAATCCGCGTTAAGTAGTGAAATGGGTCGGTAATTAGAAGTGAGGAGTGGATCCTTACCCGGTTTGGGAATGACCGTGATGGTAGCTCTAGTGGTAGAGGGATGAAAAGTTTCACCATTGAAAATTTGGTTAAACATTTCAGTGAGATGTGGAATTAAAGAAGCTTGGAACGTTTTGTAATAGGATATTGGGAATCCATCAGGGCCAGGTGCTTTAGATGGTTTTTGTGATTTCAGAGCATTACATGTTTCTTCTTCTGTTATGGGAAGACCAAGTGTTCCCGATAATTGTTGGTCAATACAAGGGAGATCACATGAGGATAAATAATCTGCAGTTTGAGAATCAGCATTGAAATCCGAACTGGCTGACTCTGAAAGGTTATATAGATGGCTATAATAGGTCTTAAAAATAGTATTTATGGCTACTGGGTTGTATTGGGATTCCCCATTGTCATCTCTAAGGGCTTGAATGGCAGATCTAGCTTTCCGGGATTTTAATCTATTGGCTAGTAGAGTGTCCGCCTTATTACCTTTTTCATAGAAACGCTGGTTAAGCCAGTGGAGGGATTTCTCGTTTTTTTCCGCCAGAAGGGCATTGAGATCATTTTTAGCTGATATGAGTTTGTTATAAATATGTGAAGAAGGATTGTTTTTGTGAGAGTTTTCTAATCTTTGAACTTCTTCAGTCAAATGAGTTAATTGAAGTTTATTAGTCTTATTTCTATAGGAGGCATAGCTAATTATACATCCGCGTATAACCGATTTGTGGGCTTCCCATACCAAAGGTGAACAGGGGGAACTTGCTTTATTAGTAGAAAAATAATCAGCCAGTGCAGATCTAATTTTTTCTTGAAATTGGGGTATCTTCAGAAGCGTTTCATTTAAGCGCCAAGGATGTTTAGACATAGGTGTCTCTAGGAGATTGAGAGCAATTGTAAGAATAGAATGGTCCGACCATGTATTGGGAAGAATAGAGGAATTGACTATGTGTTCTGAAAATTGAGTGCAACAGAGAAACAGATCGATTCTAGAATAGGTTTGATGGGGGGGAGAAAAGAAAGTGTAGTCGCGAGAGGAGGGATTAAATGCTCGCCAAGCGTCGAAAAGTCCCGATTCTCACAGGTGTTTGTTAAGAGATTTGCTTAGTTGATGTGTTTGGGGACGATTTGGAGAGTACGATTTATCGAGTTCTGGGTTAAGAACAGCATTAAAGTCCCCACCTACAATGAGACAACCCTTCCTTCGTTTATTTAGGGTTGAAAAAAATGAATTGAAGAAGGAAATTTGGTTTGTGTTAGGAGCGTATATATTAGCTATCGTCAGGTCTATATGTCCCAATTTTCCTGTTATAATAATGAACCTGCCATCTGTGTCGGTAAGGACAGAATCTTGAACAAAGGGTAGTTTATTGTTGATTAGTATAGCTACACCGTTGTGTTTAGTCGGACTGGAAGAATAAAACACGTTTGAGAAATATTTAGATTGGAGAGACGGGTGAGAGGAAGCACGAAAATGGGTTTCCTGTAGGAGTACAATGCCCGCTTTAAGGCCACGAATGGAGCGAAATAATAGTGATCGTTTTTGAGGCGTATTGAGACCTTTGACGTTCATGGAAGCGAACGTCAAAGGCATTTTAATGGATTTTAGAATGCAAGATTAGGTTTAGGGGGAAAGTAAATAAAAGTTGGGTCCCGACTCGCCTACGGGGTAGAGGGAGGAGAGGAAAGAAAGAAAAAAAAAAAAAAGGGGGGGGGAGGGGTAAGAAAGAAGATCGGTTATGAAATCCCCGAGTCTAGCGGAGGATATCACACACAGAGATTAGGACTTAAGAGTCCAGAGAGGTTTAAGAAACTTGATCTCTATAACCTCTAGGAAATATGAAAATAATAAAAAAAAATTTTTAGTATACAAAATATTCACTGGCTAAATACAAATGAATCTAAACAGAATTGAATTGAGATAGAACCCTCTGGGTGTGTTCTAACAATAATAAATGTATGATAAGGCCTATATTGTATTATAAAAAACGTATAATTAGTATATATAATCCAGTAATAAGAACTTCAAGTACCGTAAAATAAGACATTCGCTATGAATGGGAACTGAAATAAGTTTGAAAGACTTATATAACATTTTCTAGAACATGTGGTAAACGACTGATGTACAATCTGTGGATAAACAACATACAAGTAGGAAAACAAGAACATCATGATGTATAGATTTTGCAATAAGAACAGTCTATATTGACAAAAAAAGGATATAAGTCGCCTCGGATATTGATGTAAGAATGGGGGTCAAAGATCCAAGGTAATAGGTATGACTGAGTAGGACTCATGTAAAATAACAAAACCTATTAAACGAGTGTATTTTCATTTTTGATGAATGAAAAGTTCAAGTGCTGTCATTAGTTGAATGAGGAGGGGGTCCGGATTCTTCAAGGTGATTCAGCAAGTCTTTACCCTCTCTAGGGTCTCGAATAATAATCGTTTTACCATGTAGATCGATAATAAGTTTGAAGGGGAACCCCCAGCGGTATCGAATTCCACGTGCACATAGAGCCCTTGTTAGTTCTCTGAGTTCTCTTCTTTTAATTATTGTGGTAGGTGCAAGGTCTTGATAAAACTGAAGTTTGGTATTCTCGTATAGGATGTGAGCTTTGCCTCGGGTTGGGGCTAGAATAGATTCTTTATCTTTGAAGCTGAGAAATCTTATAATGACATCTCTCGGGGGGTCACCCTCCCGAGGTTTGGGTCTGAGTGCTCTATGTGCCCGTTCCAGACGCATGTGACGAGAGCCCAGATCGGGGAGGATAAAAGAGAACATCTTATGAAGATAGGGTTCCAAAGATTCTGAGGTTATGGATTCTGGTATATTTCGAATACGGAGGTTATTTCTTCTTTCACGGTTCTCAAGATCTTCATTTTTCGTGCGAAGATCAGAAAGTTCTTGAGCTATATGATCTAGGTCTTTGTGGGTCTCAGTCTGAGCTTTATGAAGAATATCCTGACGTGATTCCAGTTTAGACGTTCTAGAGGCCAAGGAGGAGATATCTGATTTAATAGATAAAACTGCCTTGTCAAGTTTGGTCTCCAAGGAATCTTTAAAATCGGTAATTAGTGATCTTAGGGCTAGGATATCGTCCTTGGTAGAGAGGGCGGGGGAAGATGTTCTATCTTCATCTGGAAGCGAAATTGAGGGAGAGGTAGAATTTTGCGGATGTGACATTTTGTCGTTTTTCGCGAAATGTTGAGCGATATCGCCACTTGGTTTCTTGGTTCTCGTAACGGATCTGCTCATGACGGTAAAGGCAGTTCACTGTCGGAAAAAGGTCATGGAGATTAAGGTGATAAGGCCAATGAATAGACTCCCAGAGGGTATGAATTCTGGTGTTTAGGGAGCCATAAATAAGATGTTGAGATGCTAAATGGAACTGTTAAAGAGTGATGTAGTTGTTCATATAGAGAAATTACAACAAGTCGTCACAAGAGGGAGCCAGTATTGCAGAATTGAAAGCAAATAATTTCTTCTCACTATTTTCCCTTTCTCTTGATCTTTATTTCTTTATATAGGTTGAAATATGGTTTAGCTAGTTGATCTTG